>BMAO01034330.1:59710-123530 GCA_019973975.1 Trichonephila clavata | reverse complement strand
GCTTTAAAACATGAATAATGAGTCTGTGATTAAAGCATATTAGCTTAAATCGGCTGCGTCGTAGGATTTGAGTTAATAATGTTTTTTGGTTTCCGAAGGTTATCAGTTCTATTCTCGTTGAGAGAATTAAACAAAAAAAAAAAGAGAGAGAGATGAGGAAAAAAAAAATTCAATCGAGGTCAGTGAAAGTGATCGCAGAATCTTGAAACAGAGTGTGGCGTAATTCATTTCTCTCAAGGTGAAGGTTGAAAAGCATTGTGCAAGAAAAGCGCGCGGCGAGGTTACTTTAGATAGCGCATGATCTATTGTAGTTATCTTTTCTCAATGATGTGGGTTATTAGAAAATATAAAAAGATAATTTTTCGGTGTAAAACATCATTAGCGTTACAGGTGTCAAAGGAAATGGACAAAAAATATATTAGTGTTCTGATTTTATTTACTCTCGTTGTCGTAGAATTAATTTTTATAATATCAAATACATTGAGGTAATTCAAAATGAGATTGATAATAAACAATAGCACATGCTTTCTTTCAACCCATATAGGAAGGAAAATATTCTATCATGAGTGTAAAAAAGGGACTGTAATTGTCTATGATATTCGGCGTTTCTTTAGCATAAATTCATATATTTGACACCAAGTATATTGGGAGTACAACTGAGCGTAAAAGAATTTCGGAAAATCTGTAAACAATGCTCAAACTGAAACATCCTTCTTGTCTTTTGTGCGTGGGGGCAAGCCAGTGTGGAAAAACTACCGTAATTCGACACATTATTGCACAGAAAGCGTACGATTACGAATTCAAAAACATTATTTGGTCTTATAAAGCGTTCCAAGAATGGTTCATTAAAGAAAAAGGAATTAAATTCGTAGAAGGCTTACCTGAAAGGTTTGAAAGTGATAGCCTTTATATTTTTGAAGATTATCTCCATTCCTTAGATGAGAAAGTTTCACAGTTATTCACTATCACTGCGGATCATTCTAGAATAAGTGTGATTCTAATTTTGCAAAATCTATTTCCTCAAAATAAAGTGATGCGAGACATAAGTTTGAATGCGCAGTATATAATATTGTTTAAAAAACAACCGCGATGTCGGACAAATACAATGCTTTGCCAGACAACTCTATGGAAACAAAGCAGCATCGTTTATGGATGCCTACAAAAAGAGCACGCAAGGTTATTTTAACTATTTGTTGGTGGATCTACACCCGAGAACGGAAAAAAATATCGGCTCAGAGAAAGTGTGTTCCCTGATTCCAATGGAATTCATTGGATTTATGTACCGATAAAATGAAGAATGTAAAGAAGCATTATCATTTATTGAAACTACTGCTCACGGCATCTCCTGCGCAAAAAAGAGCAATTATACGTACTGCCGACAAAAGTCAGTTACATCTTTCCTGTGACATTTGTTTAAATATTCTAGAAGGCAACTTTGCTGTCGATGTGAAGAAACTGAGGAAATATAAAAAAGCCATTAGAAAAATCGGGAATAAAAAGTTATCGTTAAAACAAAAAAAAAAGAAAGAATTCAAATTGGTGGGGCTCTCCCTTTTCTCATAGCGCCAGTGTTGACGGCATTAGCTGGCATTATAGGAAAAGCAATAGGGAACCGAATATAACATTTATCAAAATGTCAAAACGCATGGCCGTTGTTCCAGAGGAATTAGCAACATCGTACTTTTCTAAAACCCAGACGCAGGATTGCATGACATTGAAAGTAAAATAGAAAATCTCTTGCATGCATCAAGTTATTCAGATGATGCAAAAGCTAAACTATTAAGCCAATTGATTCTCAAATATCGGCATATGGTGAGCGAACCTAAGCCTCCAGTACGTGTGACAATTGAAGAGGAAATTCCTAAAGAAAAATCCGCAGAAGTAGCGGAAAGAAATATTTCGGAAGATCCTATTGTACGCGATATCATTCTCTCTGTGCCTGCAAATTTCCAAAAATTCATTCCGGCGATTGTGGAGAAATTGAAAACACGCAGCTATTCTTGGAATGAGTTGGGAATTGATTACCGATAATCAGGCAGTTAAGCATTCAAATGTGATTGATCTATTTTCATATTTGATGAGGAACGTTAAAAAGGGTCTCGAACCTCACGGCTTTGCAGTTTTCTGGAAAGCTATCAACGAAATAAAAATCCCTACCCCCGGTGGATTGGAAATCAGAAGCTAGTGCAAAATCTAGGAGGTGATACGAGCTTACGCGAAAGTCACAACGACGATTCGTTGGAATGGCCGCACACGCCTCGGAGGAAACAGAAGAACAGGAAATGGAAAGAGTATTAAAAGCGACTTATTATGATTTTGCGAACCCTGCATTCTTCGGTGGAATTAAGAAACTATCAAAGACCATCAAAGTACCTTACGAAAAAACAAAACAGTTTTATCCTCACAAGACCCCTATTCCCTTCATAAAGGCGTTCGATACAAATTTCTTCGAAGAGCGACGCTTTCATATGGTATAAATGAGTTATGGCAGTGTGATCTAGTGGACTTAAAACATTTGGGAAAGCATAACAACGGATTTCGGTACTTACTTACCGTAATCGATGTATTCTCGAAATACGCCAGAGTGAGTGCTCTGAAAATGAAGACTGCAGAAGCCGTAAAAAATGCATTTGAAAACTTGTTTCAACATGCAAAGCCTAAAAATATTCAAACTGATAAAGGCAGTGAATTTTACAATTCTCAACTGAAATCCTTATTTCAGAGGCATAGTATCAATCACTATTCTGCCGAAGGTGATCATAAGGCTAGCGTCGTTGAAAGGTTTAACAGAACGTTAAAAAACAAAATGTTTAGAGTGTTCACATATAGAAATTCGTATAAGTATGTAGATATTTTGCACTTGCATGTAAAATCGTATAATGACACCGAACATCGCAGTATTGGTATGGCCCCCTCACAAGTGACTCGAGAAGTAGAACCACAAATTTTTAAAAAATTATATGGTTTTCTCGAAAAGAACCCGAAAGTGATTCTAAATAAGGGAGATTTAGTTGGAATATCTAAAGCAAACAAAACTTTTCGACGAGGATATTTACCAGGATGGAGTGATGAGGTCTTTAGAGTAACAAAAGTATATTTCTCTCATCCGACTACATTTGAGCTGCAAGACCTGAAATCAGAAGCTATAAAAGGACGATTCTATGCAGAGGAACTGCAGAAAATCTCGAAACGCTCTGACGATTATTGGCGCATAGAAAAGGTGCTCAAAACAAAAGGCATAGGCAGGAAGAAAGAGTATTATGTAAAGTGGCAGGGTTTTGATGAGCGCTTTAATTCGTGGGTTAAGTAAGCATGGATGAGGTAAATGATTTCTACATCACGTTACCTAGCAATTCTAGCACTCAATTCTTTCCAAAAAATACGCAAGCATCATTCAGAACGAAACTAGCTCGTCCGATCATATTAACAGGCGCATGGGAAGTTGGTTTATCAGAAATATTTGTTCCGCGAACCTGGATCAACATCGGCAACCATAATATTAAATATTCCATAACGTATGAAGAGACAAAAATTATCGAAAAGGACTATGCAGAATATGATATCGGAGTGAAAATAGAGCAAGGAACTGCAGACGCAGATGTTATCGAGGAAATTAATCAAAGTATTGAAGAAAAATGCGGACATTTTGTTGCTTTTTCATTGGATCGCAAGAATATTAATGTTCATATTGCTCCTAATTACGAGTTGCATTTAACAGCAGCAAATGCCCCACGGTTGTTAACCATGCTGAACTTACCTAGAGAAGATAGAATTATAAGAATGTCGGAAAGTTTTGTTTTCCGAAAACCATCCAAAACGAACAAAGACAATCACTTGAAAATTATTGCAAGAAATCTAAGACGGCATTTCATAATTCGCACCACTCGGTTTAATCATAAATATACCGATTTGGAAAACATGCACCATGAACTGTTTCAGCATATAAATTTCAATCTAATGCAAACAGGAATTGGAGGCGCTGCAGATTTCATTTTTGACTTCAAAGTAAATAAAGTCGAAATAACAGTTCAAAAGAACGTCGAACTCGAATTAAGATTATTATATGCGCCCCTTTTTATGCGTATGTTGAGTTTGACCAAGGATATTGTGTTGAGGGGGAAATCAATGCATGTATTGCAAAAAATCGACAGACCTCCATTGAACGAATATTTTCGCGTAAGCATTACGGATAAACCGACAGTTCCAGAGAAAGTGAAAAAAACGGAAAATTTACAATTAGAAGTTGGATTTTATAAGAATGCAGAGCAGTTGTTCAGCTCTTTTAAACATCTGGCGTTTAATTTATTAGCTAATAAGAAAATGAAAATTCATATTCCCGATACATCTGCCGTAACTTTCCAGGATGGGTTAAAAGATCTCTTGGGACTAAAACAATCAACATTACACGGTGGCACTCATATTTCGGATTATCAACTGGAACTAGACGGAGGAATCACAGAAATTTATGTCTATACAGACATTATAGAATCTCATTTTGTGGGGGATACTATAGCACCTTTACTTCGCATCATTCCTGTGATGTCAACCAAAGAAGACCAAATTGTTATTAATTATCAAAGACCCCTGTATTTTCCTCTGCGTCAAAATTATATCAACTGCATCGAAGTCGAATTAAAAAGTAGTTCTGGAGATGGTATTATTTTTACGAGCGGCAAGTCGCTCTTGGTTCTTTCTTTCCGACGAAGAATAGTATAAAACTACAACTGTATATGTGCGACATCATTTCGGTCCTGACTTCGCAAGAGAAAGATGCATTTGGACCGCAGAGCTTGTCAGGACTATTACTGTTCGCAGTTACAGAATGGTGGCTCGTATTTTCAAGGAGTCAGCCATCAAAGAGGATATGGAATGTTTTCAAATTTATTTCGAATGATATCTCCCATTGCAATGAAGGCAGGAAAATATTTAGGGGAACATATTCTGAGTACCGGTTCAAAGGTAATGTCAGATGTTGTGTCGGGAACATCTCTGAAAGATTCGACAAGGGGGAGATTGAAAGAAACGTCCAAAAATATTAAAGATGACATTCTTTATAAGCTTCAAAGCGGTTCGGTTATAAAAAGAAAGAAATCGCGCAATAAGAATCATTTGCCGCGCGCTAAGCGAAGCCGAAAGAATTCCAAAGCAGCGGTAGATATATTCTCATAAGATGGATGAGACAGCGTGCGCATGTGTATCTAATGCTTATGATTTGTTTACCGTTAATCCTGTGCAATCGTCAACCGAAGAAAGTTCGTTTACCGAAATTTTTCCTGTTGCATCTCTGAGTGATAAAACACCGATTGAATTCTTTTTCTCAGGCGTGGGAGAAAGTTATTTAGACCTAGCTCATACACTTCTTCATTTACAAGTGAAAATTACGAAAAAAAATGGATCAAATATTGCAACTCCTGACGTAGTAGCTCCAGTCAATTATTTGTTGAATACATTATTTTCGGAATGTTCCATAACATTAAATGATAAGCAAGTGTCCTCACAAGCGAATTATGCATACAGATGCATGTTCGATGCCTTGCTGTCCCCAAAAGCTGTTCAAGAATCGCTATTAATGGCTGGTCTTTTCTTCAGAGATAGTCCAGGAAAGATTGACGCAACCGAGATTTTAAACGCAGGGGAGGGATTCAAAACTAGATATAACATTTGCAAAGATAGTAAACTAATGGACATGATAGGAGCTTTACATTTCGATCTAGGCAATCAAAGTAAATATCTGATCAATTCAGTGAATCTTCGAATTAAATTAGAAAGAAATAAAGATGCCTTTGCGCTGATGTCAGCTTCGCAAGATTTCAAAATAGTTATACAACATGCTTCCTTATTTGTTAGGAAAGTAAAGGTCGCTCCTTCAATTTTAATAGCGCACGAGACCGCACTTTCTAGAGGCGCGATTAAGATGCCCCTTCGCAGAACAGAGGTGAAATCCTTCGCGCTTTCTTCAGGAATGCAATCTATTACTATTCCAAATGCATTTATTGGACAGGTACCAGCGCGACTAATCATGGGTATGGTATCTAATACTGCATATAGTGGTGATTTTTCTAACAATCCATTCAATTTTAAGCATTATGATTTATCATACCTCTGCCTATTAGATGGAAATCGCATGATTCCTTCAAAACCCTATCAACCGAAATTCGATACCTCTAACAGTTATAGCAGATGTTATATGAGCCTTTTTACTGACTTAGGGCGATATCATAAAGATCAAGAAATCAATATAAGTTATAGCGAATATAAGGACGGGTACACGTTGTTGGCAATAGATTTAACGCCAGATCTCAGTGCAGATGGAATGCATGATTCGGTCCTACGAAATTCGAATTTGGCTTTGGATATTCGCTTTAGTAAGGCACTACCCGAAACGGTTAATTTAATCGTTTATGCGGAGTATCGAAATGTCATAGAGATTGACAAAAACCGCAACGTTTTAACTGATTTTTAAAAATGAATTCTCAAAGCCTATGTAATCTCGCCTGCAGCGATTCCATTCTTCGATCCAAATTCGGAGGCGTGTACGCTTCCAATGAATTGCCTAGGACACTTACAGGCTATTCATGTTTTATTGTAAATTTCTAGGGCGAAGCCTGGAAGCCATTGGGTTGCGTTAGCCTTTAGGAACAACACTTGTTTTTACTTTTGTAGTTTCGCTTCAGTTCCAAAGAAGGGTAAGATTTTAAACTTCATCAAACAGAATTCACAGAAACTGATGTGGAACAAATGTCGCTACCAAAGCGCTACGTCCTTTACCTGCGGTCAATTTTGTCTTCATTTCCTATACAAATTTGTGAGAAAGCAGACTTTATCACCTCTAGATTCGAATAACATTGCATTCAACGAAAAGTTTATTCAAAGATTTGTAGCTAAAAATTTTCGCCTACAAAAGTGTTATTTGACTCGCCACACTCAAATCAAATATGTCATACCTATAAATACCGACATAAACGTGCTTGAACACGTTTTCAACATTTTTCTCATCATCTTTTGCATTCTAATTACAACATGTATGGAGGGAGGAGGGGTCGCTGCTGATACAGAATGTATAAAAGGAGGCAACACAAGCTGCAGAACTCTCATTACTGCTTTTAGTAATTCACCAAAAAGCAATGACTCCCGAACCGAGATATGGTTTCATGTACCTAAAGCGCGCCAGCCCCTCTGACGCTTATGTGATCCATTGTTTCACCGATTCTCTGTACGACAATATGATCTCCTGTGTACAAGCTGCCACATCCTATTCCATGGACACAACGGATTCCGACTGTAAAATGAAAATAGCCTATTTTAAGATTTTGAACAATTCTGCTATTGTGCGCGAGCTGCACAATCCTTCAGTCTACAGACAAGTATTTGATTGCACAGTATAATATGAAACTGAATATCATGACTCAAAGACAGTAACTAAATGTGCAAAATGAATATTCTGTAACAAAGTGAATATTAGTTCTATGTATTACACGCAAGAAAACTGATTGTTACACTCTACATAAAAATATTGTTCTGTAATGAATGCACTGATAACTGTTATATATTGTAAGCATAAAAATGATTGTAACACTCTATGTAATAATATTGATATAACCCCTTGAATAAAAAATTATTTTCCCCGGATAAAACTGTGTTCGTTTACTTTCGAGTCGTGTCTTCATTATGCATGTTGCAATGCTGTTACGCAAGATTTCCTGCTAGATATGTTTTTCTTTCATTTCTTCCTTGAAGATTTACGCAAGATTTCCTGCTCGATATGTTTTTTTTTTCATTTCAACCTTGAAGATTAAACGCGCAGACCCCCCTCTGCTATTTTTTCCCCTGTCTTACATAAGAGTTGTTTTTGACTAATTAGATTTGTAAAAACTGCGTTTTTAAAAATTTGTCCTTCATTTCGAGTATAAAATGTCAATCTGGCTTTCAACCTTTGTCTAGTCTGTTCCTAAAGTGCTACATTTTTTTTGGATCAGTCCGCGTCTTCTTACCGCCTTCTTCTTGATTTCTGAAGTTCTTTTGGATAAATACGTTCCTTCTCTTCTCCATGGAAAATGGTGAGTGGAATTTGTATTTTTTCCTTTTCCGCTTAGATACATTTCGTTGAGAGCTTTATTCTGTATTGCTTCATTAGTCTTCGTTTTTAAAATTTTCTAGAAAGCTTTGATTCCTCTTGCGCCAAAAAAAAGAAAATTTAACGTAGACTTATCAAAGGAGAGTGGCGGCCTGTCGAGTAAAATAGCAACTCCCTATTCGGTACATGTTGATCAAATCCCTGTTCTTCTAGAAGGGATAACACACATTCAAGAACATCTGGAATCTATGTAATAAATTTACGTTGGAGTGGGGAGATATCCAAACTTCTCCTGATTTGTGTATACATTAGAATTGTTCCCAAGTCGGCTTAACTTTTAAAAAGTGTGTGCGTTTAAATTTTTTCTAACTTACGGAAACACACACACGCAATGATCTTTTGCATTCTTTCAAAAAAACATACTTTGGAAACTGTTGTTCAAAATAAAGTGTCTGTTACTGCCTATTACGATAAAAAATTTGTTTGCGAAGATGGCATGCATACATTGTCTTATGGTCACAAAGATATTTAATATTGTTTTCTGTATTGTAGAAAGGGTTGGTTTTAACTCAATTTGTGTATATGTTTCTACAAATTATCTCCCTACTCCTATGCTTTGCTTTGTGGCTGCTTTTTTTATTGAATGTGTTTTTGTATATTCAACTTTTAATATGCTCTTAGTTTTTAAAATGTGTTTTTGTATATTCAAGTCAACTACCAATACAACTCACTTTAATTTCTTGTGAAATCAAAGACATGAAAGACGTAAACACTAATCAGTCAGTTTCTGCTTTGTGTTTGCTTGCTTTTCTGTGCCTTACATTTTGAGAGGATTAGGACGAATCATATGCAAAACGTTTTTTTTTGCGTCTGGTTCTGTGACAACCTCTGTTAAAAACTTAACGGTTTTCTTTACTTAGAAATGTTTATTGTTCATTACCATCTAAATAAATAGAAATGTTTATTGTTCATTACCATCTAAATAAGTCACAATGCAAATTTGTAAAAAAAAAAAAAAAATTGACCATGCTGTAATAAAACCAATCGAAAAACAAAAGTACAAGTAAGAATGTACTAATTTTGGATATCAAATGACAGAATAAAAACTGTTAAGTGTTTATATAAAAAAAAAACGAAGGTCAGATCCGCATGCCTCATGGCGGCCTTGGAAATGCGGACAAAGCTTTACTAATTTTCTTTCGACTAACTCGTCACGTTTCCCCTCTCTGCGTTTTAATGGAACACTGTTTTCATATCGTGCGGTGTTTTACTGTAAATTGTTTTAATGGACACTGTTCCAACTGTTTTTGCCGGCGATTTGATCAGGCGGTGTTTTAATGGAACACTGTTTTAATATCGTGCGGTGTTTTACTGGAAATTGTTTTAATGGAGAGTGTTTTAAAATCGTGCAATTATATACTACTCACTCTCTAGGTTGACATTCTCCTTACTTTGATCTTGCAAATCCATCAAAAACTTTAATTTCTTACTATATTCTGCATACATATACTTTACTTCTTCTACTTAAATTAAGGATTACCTTGTCTAACGCTACAATAATCGTGTCTCTTTTAAATTTTTCTGTCCCATACACAGCTTTTTCTGTGAATTTATCTGCAAATTTTGAAATAACCCGTCTGTAGTTTACATCGCTATATTTTATTTCTAATTAGAACATTCTTTTTGGTTGCGTCTTGATACTTCTTTGATTTTTGATCTGATTCACATGTCGTACATTGCTTATAAACGTTTTTAATGACATAATGATTTTATTCCCTTCACAGTAGTCCAAACCCCAAGAATCTGTTATTTTTTTGTTAACTGGATTAAATCTTTCTAAAATTTCTTCCCAAAATATAATTAAAATGGCAGTTTCGAGTTTTGTTAATTTATAAAATAAATTTGTTGCCTCTTTTTGAAAATCAATTTTCTCATTTTCATTGCGACTAAATCTCTTAAGAATATTCATGATATTACAATATTTATCTCTTGAGGCTTCAAAAGGATCGTAGTGACAAGATCATCTGGTCTGACTTAATCTTTTTAAGGTAAATTTCAGTTTAAGTTCACGATTAAGAAGTTTCTACCTATAGGTCGAAGTAGAAAATCAAACATATATTTGTTGCACTAAAACCAAAGAAGTTCACGATTTCAGTTGCAACCTTAACTGATTCTGCACAACTAGATTAAAAGAATGTGCAGCACAAGGCCTATAATTAGCAAATTTTTTTTTTTTCCTTTAGAAGAGTTTGCACACCATTATATGGACCGGACATATTGGCAGCGTTGTCATATGACTGTCCCCTACAATTATCCAATAGCAGTCCATTTGTTTCTAAAAATTCTTGTAGGTAATTAAATATAAACCTGTGTGACTAGTAATCTTAATCAATTAGACACATCTTTCATACATTTTCCCCGAAAACATTATCGTAGTATAATAGCAAGTTAGTCATTGTGGGACCAATCTGCTGTTGAATCCATCACTATTGTATAGTACTTTGTGTCATTGTTATTTATTTGAGTTATATAATTGTTGAATGATTTACTTGCCCACGATCTCAACTATTTGCTCATATATTGTTTTTGATACGTACGATTCGCAGTAATTCTCGCAGTTCAATATATTCACGAATGAATGAGTCGTACTCTGCTAGCAGGTTCAGGGTACCCATAAAATTACCATTATGCGGAGAACCAAAACCTTCCCCGGTACCTCTAAATCAGTGATACTCAACCTATGGACTGTGGACCGCATGTAGCCCACCGGATCATTCTAAGTGGCCAAGTCTAGGTTTGTTGAAATAACAAATTCAATTATTTAGGAATAATGTATTAAAAATTTAGCGAGTTCTTCAATCAAGCAATTAAATTTATCAATTTTGCTCTCGATGTCGTGCTGTTACAAATTGTGAAATATTTTTTTTTCATTTTGTAATTGATAACAAATAACAATACCGTAGCGAGCATTTTATAAGTGTAACTAATTTTTAACTAATCCTCATGTCTAAAAAATATTTGCTGTTTCAAGACGATTGGGATCTTGACTATTTCGTAGAAAAGAAAAGCATGGATCAACAACTTGCTTGATTTGTCGTGAAAATGTTATACATAAAATATATAACTTTGCTCATCACTGTACTACTAAACACAAACCTTTCATTGGATTGGTTTTCTTAAAAAAATTTTTTTTTGAAACAGCAATAAATATTTTGCAGGTGGTAATGCCACAAAAACGCAAAGGTAACAAAAGCATCCTATAAAATTTAATACATTATATATATTGACAAACATGAAATTGTTAATGATAAACTTAAGGATTATATTACAGAAATTGTTAGAGTGCTTCTTAAATGCTTCCGATGTACTCTTTTATGCATTCAGTTATTTGTTCAGATATTTTTTTTTTATAAAATCAAAAAATATTTGAATAAATTTGAAAAAAAAATGCGCAATAAGAATAGATAGTTTATACAGATAATACTGATTTCAGTCTGTAGCTCAATAAAAACTCGTTGCTACCATCCTGCGTTTGATAAATTAATATCTGAAATAAAAATATGCAAGGCTTTGTCAAAGGAAAAAAATCAAATTATTCAAGTACTTGGAAGCTTTATTTTTATGGCAGTAGATTGCAGACAAGGGGCTTGGGATCATTGATTAACGGAAATTGAAAATTTCCCCCGTAACTGGGTAAAAAGTGAATGAAACCTCTATTTTGTGAGTTTTGTTTGATAAAGTTTGGTATAGTTTTAAAATAAGATCCCAACTTATGAGATTTTATATTTTGACCAATTCTTCACATTTTAAATGTCCTTGATCTTATATAGCTTCCCCCTCTCTATTAATCCTCATGTTGCGGCCCGTGTAAAATACATGTCAGTTGTATATCACCCAGAGTAAAAAAAGGTTGAGTACCCCTGTTCTAAATGCTAAACATCTTGTAGTCAAATACTTTGGTACCGAAATAACACGTTTGAGGACATTGTTGTAATCTATATCTTGTTTTAGTTGCTCCTGTTATTGTTTATCTAAAAAAGATTTATTTTCTTTTCGTGTCAACCAAACTAACATTGAATTTATATGTTCAATAGAATTTTCATGATTTGTTATACAACTTGTTACGTGTTTCCAGTCAGAAAAGTCGGTTGTGTATTAAGAATTTGTTTCAGAAAAAAGTTTGCAAGTCAAACAAAAAAACACTACCAATATTAGTTGAATAAAAAAGCCAAGATCATTCCAGCACTTGGCCATTTTAAAGTTTTTTAGTGAAGTGATTATTAGAAAACGATCTCTTTTGTTCTTTATATTCTCTTAGTGAAACAGAATATATACTGTTTGGATCTTTATTTTGAAAGTAACGCATGTCATGTGAAGGGATATAATCAATAAAATTATTACTTAGCGATTTAGACCACGAACCTACATGAATAATCCTAATCTTCCTACTCCGTGTCTTCATACTTAAATAATTTACAAATGTGTATTTGCACTTACTTTTTACTTGAAACTAATAAACAGGTACCCAGGTATCTTTTAATTCCAGATATTATGCATAGGACACACAGCACCAGATCAGTATAATATTGTAACTTCGAATTATTATTACACAAATATAAATGACTACAGAAATAGTGCCACTACATTTGTATAAATGATCTATGCTCATCGGCGCCGCTCTACGATAGTCTATCACGGAGCGGCGGCGCCGTGTACAAAAGAGTGTCATTAATAGACTGTATTAATAATAGAGTGTACTTAATAGACACTCTATTAACTACACAGAGCTACAAAATTAAAGTTTTGGAGAAGTATAATTAGGCTTTCAGTGGTTTTTATATTATTTTTAGTGTGCTAATTTCGAAAATGACCTACATTTTTTCCCATCACATCAGGAATTTTTGTAGAATCATTTTTGCTAAAACCCTATTTGAAAAGGAATTCTCTCAACCAATTTAGCCTGGGCAATTTGGCAACAGTGGTTTTTATCCAGTTAAATCTATGTAAATATTGGTTCTTTATGAGGCAAATTAATTTCTCAGCAATTAGATGAATAGTGAGTGAGTGAGTGAATGTTAATGTCGCACTGTTCAGCTGCACGAGAAATTTTGGCAATGGACCTCGTAATTTTGAACCAAGGTCAAGTGACGAGGACGATATCTGAGCTGGCACCACCTCTCCTAACTATCACACCACACATACTGGAGAACGTTTGAGCTCTCGACAGATTTAACATGCATCGCGCCCCTACACGGAGGGTCTTCAGTGGCACTAGTCTCGAACTCATAACATGCCTCCATGATTCCGGTACTTTGACCACTAGTAATTAGATGAAAACTCTTGTTTCTAGACCTCACAGGCTATCTCTGATCATGAGAAAAACAAGAAATTCTCTTGAGGTTTAAATATTTTACATCCAATTATGGTGTAGCTTCTAAAAAAAAATCACCAGCATACTATTTTAATTTGTTTTTTTCGGTATTTACATAAACTATATAGACGATTTTCGAAATTAATAATTATTAATTTCCGCGTATTCGGTGGTAGGGCGGAAGAACAAAAGTAAAATGCTCTTGCTCTCTAAAATAAATTTGATATGGTTTTTCGGGTATTTTATATTTGATTTGTGTGTATTTTTTAATGGTTTATTATTGTATTACTACTTTCATTGTAAGCACCTTTTCTGTTTGTTATCTTCAGCGGGAAACGGCGCCCCCGGGGGCCCTGGGCTGCAGCCCATTTAGCCCATACGCAGATACAGCCTTGGTTCTGAATGGCATTAAAATATTCACAGCTGTGAGTGAAACACAGTTTGAAGGCCACTGGTGTAGATAAATGCCACACCAAATTTCTCCCCTCTAAAGTCAAGTAAACCTTCTACTCTTGGTAATTAATTCCGTTCCAGGAAAATTCCTCATTCCTGCCTTCCCCTCCCGCCTAGCAATGGGTGTGCTCCAGGCAAAAATATTTATTTTTCCCTTCTCATTTGTGCTCGGGGGAGACAAACATTCAACTTGACCTCTTGAAGAATGAGTTAATCGACTCCCCTTCGGCCAGCTTATGTTAGTTCCCTTTCCTATTATTCAGGCACTTGAAATCATTTCCTGTTAGTAATACAAAAAAAGCCTTTTGTGTAAGCTGTCTACTTTTTGTTGCTTCGACAAATATACCAGAGCCTGATCAAAACGCGAAACTCATTTAATGACAGAAAAATTCCACAATTTTCATGAAAATTTGCAAAGTTGTAATTCAAACATCTGTATTATAATATATCGTTTTTAAAATTTTAAAATATTCGTTCACATAACTAATTTTTTTCATCGTGTAAAGAGATGAATCATTTACTATTCCGGTGTAGGAGGGAAAAAAAAGAACGTGGAAAGCCACGCGATAGAAGTGAAACTTCTTTGGAGACGTTAGTCGTAAATGCAGGAATAGATCTAATTATATTAAACTGCTGAGATAACTTTAATCAAATAAAATTCGAACTTCATTTATTGCATAAAAATAATTTTATTCAATTTTCTGCATCATCATTTTCCAAGAAAGACACAATAGGTGTGTGGTAACTAAAGTAGGATATAAAAATCCTCGATTGTAGTCAATCAAAAAAATGTAAGAAAACTACATCAATCGAGGTTCCGTACATTGTTTTTCCTTCTCTAGAATCAGTATTCATTGTCAAATTCAGTGTCCGTTTCAAGAATTCAATGAGGGGCTTTGCTTCTTCTGAAGCAAAATTAACATTGTCTCCAGTTAAGAGAATCGGCTTTTAATCATCATCGGATCCAATGATTGCATCAGCCTCTGATGTGCACAGCACTAAAACTTTATGGATAAAGATGATAAAAGCTACGACAGAACCACCTGGTGATATATAGACTTTCGCCAGGAATTGCTGCTAGTTTTGCTTTTTCCCCCCACGAAACTCTTTTCCTCTTTTTACATTTGTTCTAGGCTATCTGACCAGAATTTATTTTAATTCAATGGAAATAAAAATTAATAATATAAACTTAATGCATCACTAACAGAAGTCATTGTGTTTGTTTACAAGACGCTATCCGTAGCGATTCTGGCGCGAACGTTAGTGACATATGCACAATGCCCCGGACACTCCGAAACTGGAAGAGCCATATAATGGTAATATTTTGGGTGCGTTTATTCGTTGAAAACGGCACGTTTATTACATAAAAACTACGAAAATACGCCACGGGAGTTCGTTACGAGAGTAGCAAGGGTACCCACTTAATGTCACCAATACCTTGGCACCTTTCGTCCATAGCAGCAAGATATACTTTTGATGCACAATTCCCCCTTATAGCAATCGTCCAACTTTTTCACGGATATGACGCAAGTCACGTGGTGTACCCCCCTCCCACCCCTCGCTCTCTATCTCCCCACCATGGCGACGTTTCGGGGGGAATCACTACTTCCGTTTGCTTTTTCACTGTTACGCAAAACTGGGTAAATTTTCCATTCACTCCCGTCCGCAAAGAAGTTTCACTTCAAAAAAGAAACGAGCCTTACAGTAGTCGCATACAGTGTGTAACATCTGATATGTTATCGTGGTAAATTCGCAATAGCAACTTAAATCCTGAAAAAAATGAATCGAGTAGGATTGGAAATAATTTTCTATGGAATAATTATATCTTTAATGAAAATTTTATTTAATTAACACAAGGAGTAATACAATTTTTTATCAAAAATAATTATTCTTGTTCAATTTGGGGTAGAGCGGTAATGATAATTTATGATAAATAAAATATGACACATGTACTTGTGTTTTCAAAGTATTTAAAAAACGTTGAAAAATAGCTTCAATAACAGTACCACTGTTAGTTGTCGAAACATTTCAATTTGTGTTCATCTCGAGCTTGAGTTCCTCATTCAAAAAAGCTATGAGTGGCTCGGCTTCTAGCAAACCGAAGTTAACTTTAAAATCACCACTCAAAATCATGGGAAGCGAGTGATAGTTTTTTAAAAAAAAGAGCAGAACCAACTTCGATATATAATAAAAGCAAAAAACGCAGGAAATCTTTAATTTTTCTAACCGTTTGATTCGGAAAAATGTATACGACCTCCGAAATCACTGTTTGTCTATTTTCAAATAAGAATTCTGCTCACATATGTCCCCAAAATCTTGACTAACAATACCCAGTCCACTTGTATGACGATAAGTAATATCCATATGTCGAGCCACAACATGTAAGTGGATCTGTTTACGATAGATTGCAACACCAGCTGCTCTGTGGCCCGGTCGTTTAAATTGTACGCAGCAATCGAAGTCAGGTATCGAAACACGATCGTCATTGTCTAACCACGCCTCTGCCAACATGAGTATCGTACAATTTTGTGCAATAACGTCGAAATTTGTTTGGTGAGCCCTCAGACTTCACTCTTCCCCAAATTAATTAAGAATAATTATTTTTGATAAAAAAAAAATTGCATTACCCCTTGTGTTAATCAAGTGAAATTTTTATTAAAGATGTAATTATTTAATAGAAAAAATTATTTTCAATCAAACCTGATTCCTTTTTGTCTGAATTTATTTTGCTATTGATATTTACCACGATAACATGTCAGATGTTACACAACATATGCGACTATTGTAAGGCTCGTTTCACTTTTTTTTTATTCTTCAAGAATTATTTTACACTTCTCACCTCTCTCTCTATATATACATATACTAGCTTTCATGGCCCGGCGTTGCACGGGCTTTTACCGAGTGCATACATATGTGCATTGACAAAAAAACGTACAAAATGACAAATGAAATTCATATGAAAGTGTCTTTTTTTAAACTACCTTTTTTAAAAAAATAATAAAGATAATCAGTTTTGTAATTTTTTTAAAAAAATAATATATGGCTAACTATGTTTTGTTTATTATTTTACATCTGTGTGTAAAATGTTTCTTATTCAAGAAATATTTTTTATAAAATGTGGTATGTATTGAAGAAATGTATTACAAAATTATATCATGCTAAGCAAATTATTTTTCTAACTTTAGAGAATGCTTGAAGTATCATTATAAGGCATAGAAATTAGGCTTGAAATTAATAATGGAGCATATAATGCATAAATATTGCTTTTATTTTTTTCATTTTCTAGTTGGTGACATTTGATGTTAATACAACTTTTAAAAATGTAAATTCATTAATTAAATTTTAAAATGTTAACAAACAAAAATTATAGTCCAACAGCATATATAGAAAGCAAAATCGTTCGTTGGTCCTTGTAGCGCAATGGACTTGTACTCCAAAAGTTCATGAGTTCGAATCCCACCTGGGATGGCATAATTTCTGAAAAAGTGAACTTTTTTTTAACTATACTATTTTATTGCAAGATTCAAATTTAATTGTATACTAAATAAACACAGTAACAAACAAAATAGTCCAACACCAATCATAGAAAGGAAAATCACTTTCTATTTTGTCACTTAATATTGTGATTCTGTCATACATATTTTTATTAATTGTAACTATTTAACCATTTATTTTATTTTTTGACATTTAAAACTACCTTTTTTTAAAAAAAAAAATTAATGCATGTGGAACCATTAGCCAGAGAATTAAATATTATATTTGAAGAAGTTTCCAGAGTAAAGCGCGAGGACTGTGTTTATATTAATCGTAACTTTATAATAAAAAAGTAACTAAAACAAAAAAAAAATTTTGACCTAAGTAGGTATTGACATAAAAATTTCTTCTTTATAATGCTTGTTTTTTTAAAAAAAAATAAACATTATCAGGTTTATTATGTTTTTTTATGATGACATATGCAGCTAATTTATTAAAAAAACTCGTTAATTATGTTTTGTTTATTATTAATATTCAAAAAATATTGGAATAAGTGGTATGTAAATTAAAAAAGTATTACAAAATTATATTATGTTCAGTAAAACAAAGGAAAAAATATTATGAAATTAAAATTGCTTTTGTAACTTTAGAGAATGCTTGAAGTATCATTGTCTTAGATGAATGAAAAGGGGGAAATCCCTCTTTCTTACGTCACTGAGAACAAATATATGCCTCATTTCAAAACTGAAACTTTAAGATTGACCTTCCTCTACCGCTCATGCGCAAAAAAATCAAAAAAAATCTTGTGAGAGGTTCAAATTGAAATTAACTTTTCATTGAGGGGATCCACAGGATATTCACATAACGATTGAAAAATTTCGATTCACGATTACATTTAAATGTATTGCAAAAAATTTATTGATTTTTGATATTTTAAAAAAAGCAATTAATAATAAAGAATATATAATATGAACATAGCTTTTTTTTTCTAAGGAATTTATGTCTATTTAACTGACTATTTCCAAAAAAAAAAATTAAAAATCAGAAAAAAACCGCAATTTTTTCAATCTTTGTATATGTTACGTATAATATTGCTTTACACACGGAAAAAAGGTTTTGTGAGATTACCTTCAATAAATGACGAAAATTCCCCTTTTTACTACGTCAGCGAAAGACTCAAAACAACCGCAACCTTTCACGTCTTCCAAACAGAAATGAAAGCTTCTTGTTAGGAATTGTTGAAAAAGATAGAAATTACTTTGAATGATTAAAAATCAGAAAAAAACCTTTTCGAAGGCAAAAAAAATATAAAATGAAAAGTACATTAAAATAACAGAGGATCATGTTAAAATAAGGAAAAATCAGTAAAATTAATTTACGTGGGAAAAATTAGCAGAAATGAAAAAAAAACAGATCCGCGGATTCGAACTCTCAGCGACACGATCCTCTCTATGGTGTAGCGGAAGCGACGCGCTATCCAACTGAGCTACCCAGACCCGTGGCAAAAAATGAAAATAGGCAATAATAATGAATGGGAGGTTCAAATTGAAATTAATTTTTAATTGGAGGGAATCCCCAGGATATTCGCATAACGATTGAAAGATTTCGATTGAAGATTACATTTAAATGTATTGCAAAAAATTTATTGATTTTTGATATTTTAATAAAAAGCAATTAATAATAAAGAATATATAATATGAACATAGCTTTTTTTTTTCTAAGGAAGTTATGCAAAAAAAAGTTTTGAAATGGGCAAATTCTTCGATTTTATTTATGAAATTATATGTCAAAAAAAGAAATATACATTAGGCATTATTTTAAAGTAAACTATATGTTTTATGAAAGAAAACAAAAATTTCGATACTGATAAATATTTTAAATGAATCTCAGAAATGCATTGAATGCGTTTTATCATCTTAATCTGACATAAATAGTTATTTAATTTTGAAAATAATATAAAGAAAAATTGACGAAAAAATAACTTTTTCACTCGCATTTTTTTTTTTTTTTTTACTCGCCAAAGTTACTGATTTCCCCCTGTTTAAGGCAGAATTTTTTTAGTGTAACCCTTGAGTTTAATGCGGTCGACGACGAAACATTTCAAAAGTCTTTGGCGCAAAGCTAATTTTCGACGCCAATGTTTGGCTAAATGTAAAATCGCGTATTATTAATTATTTTAAAAATCATTACCTTCATTTTTAGGGCATAATTTTTAAGTTTCTGCTCTCAAACTTCACAAACTATTTGCAAAAATAACGTACTTTGAAATAAAAAATGTACAAATTACTACTGTTTAAGTTATTTCTCAGAAAAACAGCAGTTTACGAAAATCACAAAATGTTTTTTAAAATCCGTAATTTTGAAGTAATTTTTTCAATCTTCGTATATATTACGGATAATATTGCTTTACACACGAAAAAAAGGTTTTGTGAGATTACCTTCATAAATGACGAAGTTATTCAATGTCAAGTAAAAATTGGGACTACTTTTTAAAAATTCTTTAAAAAAAAGTTTTGGGAATTTTATTTTTTAAATGAATGGATGTTAAAGAAAAAGATTTGAAGTTAATTAGTGTAGAATATCGATTTAATAACACGAAAATTAATTCATACCCAACGATTTAGAAATAATTTTCATAAAAACGCATCAGTTTTAACACTATTTTAAAAAATTCGAAAAAAATAGAAAATATCGTAATTTTACAAAAAGGTTATATCGTATCGTGGCGAAATAAATGATCTTTCCGATTCTGTAATTATTTTTTGTCTGATTTCAACACCGAAAATTGGATGACAATTTTAAGATGGTCGAAAACGTCGGATCACCGGTCGGCCGAAACGGAAGGGAAGTTCCGCCAAGTAAACAACCGGTAGGAGTTAAAACAATTAGGCGTTTTAAGGTTTTTAATTAATATCTTTTCAACTAATTACAATATCGGAATATAAATGGGCAATACGGCTTTCCCGGAAAATTCCCGATCTTTTGGTACTTTCCGCGACTTTCTGCGTGGTGCGGTTAGTGAGAAGATAGACGCACATAGATAGATAGATACGTTTGTTTACCTTCGAATTTTAATAGTGTAAAGATCTTCATATTACATATGTATATATGTGTGTGTTACCGTTAAAGTGGAAAATCCATTATTTCATAGAATAACTAGGTATATTTCATGAAATACGTGGACGTCAGTTAAATTGCATAAAATTATTGAATTCTACGATTTAACTAGGTATTCTATAGAATAACTATTACGTGATCGTTAAAGTATCAATTACAGCACTCGAAAGTTCTTTGAACGAATTCTAGCTGCTTTTAGTTAGTTTTGGACCACTTATTGCTGCTTTTCAATGACGTGTGTGTGTGTGTGTGTACCCTTCATTTCGTTGATTTTTCGACGTAGAATTTAGATGGTGTATTTAATGTTAAATGTTTTGCATGTTATATATTATTTATTTATTTGTTTGTTTGTTTAACATTTATAAACCCCGTGCATCACGCAATGTATAACACGGGACATACAACACAAACATACATGCCTTCTCCGGGATTCGAACCCAGTCCCTACGGTGCCGCAGTCAGCTTCACTGACCACTATACCGGATGGGCAGTATTTTACATTATTAAGAAATATTTTCGCAACCTGTTTTCAAGCAATGACTGCTACAGGAATGGGAGACTAACCTGTACTTTAAAAAAATACGAGAGATTTGAATGTATTAAAAAAAGCGAGCGACAAAGAAAAAATAAATTATGGTTTGAAAAAAACTAAAAAACACGCTTTTATACTGAATGGAACTAAAAAGTAAAAAAATAATTCTTAATAAAGAATAAAATGATTATAACGAGAAAATGAATATCATTGTGTTAAAAGCGTGGGGTGCTTTGTACTACATTTTTACACTAATTCAGCTTTTCGGAATAGTTAAAAATTATAACAATTGATACATTTATAGAACACCCCACGCTTTTACCCCAATGACATTCATTTTCTCGTTAATCATTTTATTCTTTATTAAGAATTATTTTTTTACTTTTTAGTTCCATTCAGTATAAAAGCATGTTTTTTAGTTTTTTTCAAACTATAATTTATTTTTCATTTTTCTTAGTTCGAACTACAATAAAAGTGTTTGTTAATTTTTTAAACTATCATTTATTCATTGTTAAATTTATCCTTGTGTTTGATATTTGAAGCTTGAATTACGTGGCTGTAGAATTAGTCTCGCTTTTCAATGGATATTAATTAACGGGTCTGAAGTGTATTTATTCTCGCTGTTTACGAGGCCTCAGATGAGTCCCGTATCGTTATATTAGATTCCCTCTCTTTTGAACAAGTCAAACAAATAAAAGTGAGTAAAGAAGAAAAAGTTCGAATTGAAAATTTTTTTAATGTGTCATGTTTTTATAACGGACTAAAAATTATAAAATTCCTCCTTTTCGTTTTTATTTTCTTTTTTCACATTTTCATGCATTGTCATCAACTTCTGAGCTATGGTCCAAATTTCAAGTCTCTAGCTCCTCGGAAAGTCACACAGTTTAAAATCACAAAATTCCACCCGGACAGACATTAAAGAAAGCGAGTTAATAAAAACACGGTAATATGAAGTGTCAATCGTTTCTTCACCTTTTAAACGTATTCCTTTCATATTAATTCGTATCATCACTTCTAAACGTATTGCTTTCAAAAAATAAAAAATATTTAGCAGTTAGAACGAAAATTATTTTTTTTTCCACATGCACAAGCCCTTTTCTTATTTTCATTTTCAGAAAGTTTTTTATATTATGGTTAGAAATTGCTAACACACACTCATCCTCCAATTTCTCAGATACAGTACACTTTTTTGTTTTATTTCTATTAACCGCAAGTGTA
Source organism: Trichonephila clavata (assembly GCA_019973975.1). Lineage (NCBI taxonomy): Eukaryota > Metazoa > Arthropoda > Arachnida > Araneae > Nephilidae > Trichonephila > Trichonephila clavata. Next base: position 101,291 of record BMAO01034330.1, on the reverse strand, counting down.
TTTTATGCTTGCATAAAATTAGTTTAATTTCAAAACACTCGCTTTAGGGTTACACCTTATTTTTGCCGTTGCTAGATCTGAAAAATTTCGCCAAATCTGGAAATGATGTATGAAATTATTCGCCATATTTGGAAATGGTACGTGGAACAAGTCGCAAAACTTAAAAATGATATATGCAATAAGTCGCCTAATCTGGAAGTGGTATCTGGAATTGTCGCCAAATCTGATTATCCTTATTCCTGACAATCCTGAAAAGGACAATGGAACAAAATTATGAAATTATTGTATTATCATCGGTCCTTGACAAGTGTGTGAAATTTCGAATGAATCCGATCTTTTTAAGTGGGTAAAAATCGAGTTCTAAGATTCCGTTACATACAAGTGAAACTTAGAAAAGCGTGTTAAAAAAGTTCTCGTGAAACATTATTAACTTTGATAGCAGAAATAAAAAGTACTAAAACAGCACAGGAAAAAGTACCAGATGACTATTGGTTACTCCAGCATTATGATATCCTTGAAGTTCAAGGGTGTAGAAAAGCGAATTGTGCCTCCCCCCCCCCTTTCTGCTTGTTAGCAATAAGAGTTAAAAAGAAATTATATTATCTGCATTTTCTTATTATTTACCGATTAATCATCTCCAATAGGAATAAAATGTATTTTTGAGAAGTGTTATCATTATGATCAATTATTTTATAAAATAAATTTTAAATTGTTTATTTTCACTTTTTAACGGTCTATCATTAGTTATTTCATAGAATAACTAGATAAAGTATGAGATGTTTCATCTATTATATACTTCAACTGACTTGTCTAGTTATTTCATGAAATACCTAGTTATTCTATGAAATAACCGATTTATATACTTTAACGGTAATATGTTACTCATATGACTGTCTATGTCATGTCATATGACTTAAAAATCATGATTATAGTTATCTTAGGTTTATAACTATTTTTTGTCTATTTTTGTAATATATATATATATATATAGAGAGAGAGAGAGAGAGAGAGAGATTTTGTATTGAATTACTTGAACGTAAAATATTTGCAGTGTTCATTAAATTTCTAAAATGAACCAAATGTAGTAATTACTCTGAATTTTCCATATATTGATTCATTACAACAAGACAGTTTTCAAATTCATATAGCAAAAGAAAAAAAACGATAACACCAGTTTGTATTGAAAAAGAAATAATAACTTAATTACCAGAATTCTGATAATAATTATTATTTTCACAAATACATATGGTGCTCTCCTCCATCGAACACCATGCCTATGAACTATCACAAAGTTATTTCACATCCCTAAAAATCGATCCGAATATAAGGTTACAAGCAAAAAATAATTTTACTCACTCAGATGTGGGGAACTAATATTTTAAAGTAAAAGAATTATTTTTTAATTGATTCGAATGTTTTTTTTAAAATTTCAATATTATATTGCAATTACTACAGTGTAAAAGTCTGGGGGGGGGGCGAGATCAAAACTTCGCAATAGCAAGACAACGAAGATTATCTTCGGGTTAGACGCTAGACGCCACAAAACTGAACCTTTGTTTTTTTATATATGGAGGGTCGTAAATTACAGCAAACGCAACGGAAAACAAATGAGTCAGTTAGAAAGATCGAAGCCTTTGTCTTTCTAATTGCGATTGGAGCCGATGGTGAGCAACGGTTGCTCAGGGCGAAAGTATGGAAATCGTAAATTAATTGAAAGATGGGGCCCTACTAAGGGCATCGACAAAAGCAATGGAATATCCAGTTTAATGCGGTTGAGCCTTTGGTCGTATCTAGAAGTATCAGGTACTACAGGGCTGTGCAGTGACTGAGAATAAAAATTGTTTAGTAATTAAAGGAATAATGACATTTGAACGGATTGAAATTCCTTGCGATTAAAGGGACTCTATAGAGCAGGGGCAGCCAACCTTTTTAGGAAGAGTGGCACTTTCAGATAAAAAATAATTATGCGTGCCACCTTCAACTTTTCGAAAAAATGTGAAAGGCAAAAAAAATGTTACTTATAAGCTTACTAGCCGTTACCCTCCCGCTTCGCTGGGTATTTCATGATATTTTTTTAAATATATACTGTTTATATATATAAAATATTGATATGTAAGTCCTAGCATTAAGAATTCCGTTGTATTGAAAAATATACTTATACCTGTAACTCTCGCCTCTTGATAAAAAAAAAGGAAAAAAAAAGAAACGAGTCTTACAGTAGTCACATATGATGTGTAACATCTGACTTGTTATCGTGGTAAATACGCAATAGTGACTTTAATCCCGAAAAAAATGAATCGTGTATAACTGGAAATAATTTTCTATCGAATAGTTTTATATTTAATGAAAATTTTATTTAATTAACACAAGGAGTAATGCAGTTTTTTAACAAAAATATTTATTCTTGTTCGATTTGGGGAAGAGCGGAGACAATAGATTTATGAAAACTAAAGTATGACACATATGCTTGTGATTTCAAATTGTTGAAAAACGGCGTCAATAACAGTACCACTGTTAGACGAGCTCGTTTAACTACCTGTCTCGAGCTCGGATTGCACTTGGAAACAAACAGAATATCTCTCTCAGCTGTTGTAGAAGAGGCTTGTATGATTCTGTGATACCATTTTCTTTCATCATGACAGCTGTCAGAACATAATCATCAGAAAATGGAATAAAGTAAACGCAAATTTGGAAAAATAATAGCATGGGGAAAAAAATGTTTATTTCAAAGTCGAGAAAATATAGAAAATTAAGAAAAAAAGGCATATCATTTATCTTTTATGAAGGAACTATTTACCTTCGATCATTAAGACCAACACTACACGAGTACTTGGCCTTTCCTTTAGAAACGCCCCTCCCAAAAGAGGGCGCTTTCATTGCTTTAGAGTTGGGATTTCGGTCTACGGGACCCTAATTGCTACTAAAGTTGGACCCCGAGACGAGGCTAGGGAAGAGATACCCCCAAGGCGCTGAATTGGTCAAATCAAACAGCGAACTCTTCCCCCGACTTCCTGTTACGCATTTCCGTCCCTTTTCACGAAATCACTCCAACAAATATCCAATAACCGAGAGTAAAGATGTTACACATCAAAAAGGGACAGAACTACTAATTTGTATTTTCTAATAATCTCTAAAATTAAGTATAAATAGATGTTTGCACTTTCGTAACCCTTTAACCAAGTGGATTTCCGCAAAACCAATTTTATATAGATGGAGATCTCTACTTCTCATAAAATAAGCATGGAAGCCAAATTTCAAGTCTAAATCTAATAAAGCGAAAACAAAATTTTTACTATCAATACTCCCCCGCCCCCTTAATTCCGTAGAGAGTTTTTCTCCCAAAAACCGTTCTTAGCGGATTTCAATTCAGCAAAAAAAAAAAAAAAAAAAAAAAAAGTAAACTCTCTAAATTCCATTATTATAGTCCTTGTTGTTCGATAAAAAGGAATTGTTTTTGCCAACACGCCCCAGTAACCCCTGCTCCCCCCAGGAGTTGATTCCCGTCAAATGCATTCTTAGTGGATCCCTATTCAACAAAAGAAACATGCTTAACAAATTTCAAGTTAACAGGTCTAACAATTCTAAAACAGGATTTGTTCCCTATAACTCCCCTTGATGCCTCGCAAGCCTCCTTAGGGGTCGATTTTTGTTTTACTCTTTGTTTGAGGAACTTTATTCCATGAAAGGAACATACCTACCCATTTTCAAGTAGGTAGATCAAATAGTTTAAAAACGGAAATATTTATCGATTACGCCCCTTAACGCCCGAAATGAAACTTTAGGTTAATTTTCGCGAAACCCATTTAATAGCGGTTTTGTACTCAACGAAAGGAATCAGCTTATTAAATTTCAAGACTGTACGTCTAATAGCTTAAAAATGAGAGTAATTATCTATAACCCCCTTCAGTCCCGCAACGCCACTTGGGGGACTGTTTTCACAAAACCCATTTTGTAGCGGATCTCGACTCTATGAAAGGAATATGCTTACCAAATTTGGAGACTGTGAGAGTCCAATAAATTAAAAATGAAAAAAATTATCTATAACGGCCCTTGAGCCCCCGCAATGCCACTTATGGATTAAATCATTTTCATGCAAAGAGCATATTATTATTGCAAGTCTAAGTCATGTAAATTTAAAAATAATATAATAAGTAAGACCAAAGCATAAATTTAGATTTTATTGTTAATCAGTTCAGTTTGTTTGAACTATATTTTGATTTTGTTATGTTCATCATATTATGGGAAAAATTTGTTCACAAATGTATGTTGATACAAATCTACTATAGTATCTGCCAAATCGTGTAAATTTGAAAAATGGCTTGTTAGTAAAAATTTCCAAAATTCATTCCTTATATTTGCTTTTCAGTATAGTATGGTGCTGTGGACAATAATTTTGATTTGGATTTCAGGTGGGTAACAGTTAATATTTTGCAGAGAAATAAAAAAAGGATTTGTGAAAAGATCTGCTTTCTTATCATTTTGAAAATCATCCAACCCAGCTCACCTGCAATAATGGACACTCCATTTTGAAGTCCTGCACAGCTCGGAGCACTATTGACTTTGGTGGATTGTTTCTGGATCAATAGGAAATCAATCGCAAAAGTCTGTCCCCAAAAGAAGATGTAGGACCAACTGGGCTAGGAAAAATACAAACTTTTATCTTACATTTAAATTACTTTTTATGTCCCATACTATCGATACGAAAAGCTACATCACATGGAGCCAATCGTCATTCTGGGTAGTTCAGTGTTTTCTTCCAGATATTTTAAAATAAGCTCCCTGAAATTCCAAATTTTCGCGAATGAAAAAAGCTTTGAAATGCCAACTCGCACAGCAATGCAGGTACATTCTCTATACCATAAATTTCTATTGTAACTAATTTAAGTGTTTTTATAAAATAAATCTTTAGGAGTTTTATTTTTTCTGTCTGTGACAACCATATTTCAATATAATTATTAAAAAAATTGTGTTATTTATTATTTTTTCAATTTTTTTATGAAGACTCTGCTTGCCACATTGTGTAGGGTGTATATATATATATATATATATATATATATATATATATATATATATATATATATATATATATATATGTTGACACATGTAGAAGAAAATAAAAAAGAATTACAATTAGAAAAATTTTGAACGCTTTCAGAAAAATAAGAAGAGATGAAAGATTGAGAAAAACGGGGTGGGGGGAATAACAGGGGAGGGAGGAGTTTACTGATTTAAACCCTAAAATTGCATGACTTGATTTAATTCTTTCTTACTATCCACTTTGAAGTTGCACGCGAACTGTTGAAAACGTGGACTTCACTATTTTGAACCTTGAACAAGTGACGAGGATGAGACCTCAGTTAGCACCCATTCTCCGGTTTTCCACACTATACCAGCCCTAGGACTTTGAGCCTCTATACTATTATTGCGTATCAGCTCCTTTCAGTGGCACAAGGAGACTCGACTTTAAACACGTCGTCGAACGTGAGCTATCGCTGCCACCTGAAGTTTCATGATAATGGGAATCGCAACGTCCTTCTCCGCGTTTCCCCCAAAATAAGACTGCAGGAAATAAATGACAGCAGTTCTGTAATTTTGAAGCCAAGTTAGAATTATGTACCATTTTGTTCTGAATGAAAGTGCCGTTTTTGTTTGTGTTAGATGCAAGCGTAATTTTCTTCTTTAGCAGAATAAACCGAGGGGGCTGAATATACAAAGGAATTAGTATCTAAAGAAACAGAGATATGAATAATATATAGATTATCGCGCCCGAATAGGGATTGTTTGTCGCATGCATGAATAAGCTCACTTTTGTAAATGCAGATTATTTTGTGTGAATCCATGCAAATAATCCCGTGTGAATAAAGAGTTGGTTGTACATGAAAGCGAAAGTTCTGGGGTTTTCCCATGATTTTATGATGTATACCTTAGCCATTAGATTAAATTAATGGTGAAGCATCTGCTCATTAGCAGAACTCTTTCCACCAATACTTGTCGAAATTGACGTAAGGGGGACCAAGTTGTCCAGATGGGACATTGTATCTCCTCAAAAGGACCTCTTTCCTCATGCCAAGGGCATGTGTGAACTGACTCTGAAAATGGCTTTGATGTTACCCCACCTTTTCTTTCACCGACCTACAGACGATCATCAGTCGCAACATTATATAGGAAGGAAGCTTCGGGGAACAGCATCCATTGTGTTGGCTTCCCATTGCGCATTTGGGCAGCAAACGACTTGAATGAAGAGTAATGTGGATCGGTCGGGACAAAGGCACACCCTCAGAGAGAATGGGACTAGGCGGATGGTAAAAAAGATGCCATTTCGAGGTGAGAATCAGACGTGCCGGCCTATTGTACTAGTTGGATTGCAAAAATTAATGCGTACTTTTGACCCTAAAGAAGGTGATATAAGTTTTTACTTAATACTGTTTGAAATACAAGCACGAAGAGTTCATATTAAAGAAGAAAACTGGGTTACGAATCTTGTTGGACTATTGCCGTTAGAAATGGCGAATTTGATTGCCAGGGAACCTGAGGAAAAGGCAAATGACTATGAGCATATAAAAAGTATGTTATTAAAAAGATTTAAATTGAGCCCAGAAGCATTTAAAATAAAATTTAAGAGGCATTGTAAATCGACCGAGTACACTTGGCGAGATTTTGGATTTGAGTTGGCGAACTATTTTAATGAGTGGATTTCGGGACTAAATATCTACGATTTTGACAGTCTGAAACAACTTGTCATTGTAGAACAGATGGAGGAACAAGTATCCAGGGATATACAACAACATTTTATTGATGATTGGGGTAGAATTGTAACAGTTGATGATCTTGCTGAGAAGTTAGATGATTATGAAAACGTAAGGCAATATAATCAGGCCACTAAAGCTACTTCGTCTCAACCGTATAGAAATTCCTATCGGGAAAGGCCTGGCACGTTCAATAGAAGATGTCATACATTCAGTGAAGGATATAGACAAGAATCTAACAACCGCAGTGTATACGATAAGCGAAATTCTTTCCAAAAACCAGTTACATGTTTCATTTGTGGACGAGTAGGACATTTTGCGAGATTTTGCAGGGATAAGAAAGATGGGAGAGAAAAGACCGAGGGTAAAATTACTGAGGTAAAGGTATCTGAAGTGCAAGTGACAGAAGTCAAAGTAGTTGAGGATGAAAGCAAAGTAGTCACAGCGAGATTCAATGGCGAAGTTTTAATGGAAAATAAGAAATGCAGCGCAGTTCATTTTAAAATGTCTGATCTTAAAATAGTAACAATTTCTTATGGTGGTGTAGAATATGAAGCTGTAGTAGATTCAGGTGCACAAATTAGCGTGTTTAAAAGCAGTGTAGTAGGGAAGGAAGTCGATTACAAAGGATATATAATGTTGCAACCTGCATTTGGTGATTGTTTAAAGGCCTAACTAAAAGAAGTGGATATTGGTTTGGTAACGAACGGGTATATTACGCCGGTAATTAAAACGGTGGTGGCAACTGTGGACAGACTGAATGCTGATATATTATTAGATACTGAAACTTATGAAGCATTATTAGAACAAGAGAGAATATACAATCCCAGATTTACAGCCGCTGTAAACTTAAGATCAGATTCCCCCGAGAGAGAAAAATTGTTAGATGAAAGTGTAAATATATATATATATATATATATATACTGAGGAGGAAGAACAGGAGCCAACAATAACAGAATATGATGAGGAGAATGAAAATAACACCGAAAAATTCAAGAAACAGCAAAAGAGTTGCCATACTCTTCAAGAAGCATGGAATTTTGCTAAGCGAAAAAAAGGAGGATATGTGATGGAAAACGATATCCTGTACCATGAAGAGCTGTTGTGCGGAAATAGGATAAAACAGTTAGTGATTCCCGAAATTAGGAAGAGGAAGATACTAGAAATTGCACATGAATCAGTGTTCGGAGCACATCTAGGAGCTCATAAAACAATTCAGAGAATCAAGTTTTCATTTTATTGGCCAGGAATGGTGAAGGAGATTAAAGCATATTGTAGTTCTTGTCATGGTTGTCAGTGCAGAAAAGTAATTCGTTCGGTTGACAAAATTCCAATAACACCTGTGTCTCGTCCTGAATTGCCATTCCAAGTTGTAAACGTTGATCTAATTGGTCCTGTAGATCCAGTATCGTCACAGGGACATAGATATATACTTTGTTTGATGGATCAGCATTCTAGATGGCCGGAAGCAGTTCCGCTCAAGTCACTGACGGCTAAGAGTACATGTGAAGCACTGCTCAAAATATTCAGAACAGGCATTCCAGAAGTGATCGTATTGGACAATGCGACAAATTTTACAGCAAGTTTAACGCAAGAGTTTTTGAAGATTTTAGGAGCTTGCCCACGTTTTTCGACACCATACCATCCAGAAGGAAACGGGTTAATTGAGAGATGGAACCAGACTCTCAAGAACATGTTGCATCACATTATTAGAGAGAAAGGAAGAAGTTGGCATAGGCAAATACCGTTTTTACTATGGGCTTATCGGGAAGTTCCAAATGCAACTACCGGTGTACCACCTTTTCTGCTAATATATGGAAGGGAGCCGAAAGGTCCGTTGTCTATATTGAAGTCAATTTGGACTGGAAACACGTTATTACCTCTGAATATGAAGGGATCAGTAGAGAGTTATTTGAAAAAATTAAAAGAAAGGTTAGAAGTATCAACCCACGAGGCAAAGTTAACAAGTGATGTGCAACAAGGTAACTACGCTAAATATTATAACAGGCAAAAGAAACATCGATAATTTGCACCAGGGGATCAAGTGCTTGTTTTGTGATACCTGATTCAACGAATAAACTATATGCTAGATGGACAGGTCCAGTTAAAGTTGTTAAAAGAGTAAAAGCAAATTCATATTATTTGCGGATGCCTGAAGGTAACTTAAGATTACTGCATGTTAACAAGATTAGAGAATACAAAGTGAGAGTTCAAACGGTTGGAGTTGTTTATGATATCGATGAAGAATTTGGTAAGATATATGAAACGCTAACAGTTCCTGCTGCTGAGAAGAACAATGAAGCATTGGACAGAGTGAAGTTGGATTACTTATCTAAGAAGCAACAAAATCAACTAAAAGATCTTTTACATCGACACAGAAGGTTGTTTTCTGTAAAAATAAAAAGAGCTAAAGTTGGTGAACACATGATAAAACTGAAGGCTGAGAAGGAGACGATGAAACCCAAAACTTATACCGGAAAACTTAAAGAGGAAAGTAGATGCACAGATAGACGAATTGTTAGTTAGGTCTGATTGAACCTGTTGTAAGGGAAATAGCACACCCAGTAGTATGTGTTCATAAAAAAGATGGAACACTTAGGTTATGCATAGATTTCAGAAGTTTGAATGCTCTTACCGTACCGGACGCATATCCAATGCAGAATATGATGGAGTTGAACTTCTTAGTAGGGAAGGAAAAATTTATTACTGTTCTAGATATGTTGAAAGGATATTGGTCTATACCAATGGAAGACAGCAGCAAACATCTAACAGCGTTCCGTACTCATCGAGGACAGTACCAGTGGAATGTATTACCATTTGGGTTAAGAAACGCTGCTGCAACCTACCAAAGAGCCATGTCTAAAGTGGTCCAAACTATATCTGGCTTTGCATGCGCGTATATCGACGATTTAGCCGTATTCTCTGATACATGGGAAGAACATTTAGATCATCTGGAAGAAGTTTTCAAAAGATTGAAGCATTTTAACTTCTCAGTGAATTTAGGAAAGTGTGAGTTTGCAAGACAACAAGTTAAATACTTAGGACATGTCATTGGTTCAGGTAGACATTCACCGGACAAAGAAAGAATAAAAGCGATTCAGAACTTAGAGGCACCAACGACCAAGAAGCAACTGAGAAGTGCATTAGGATTATGCAATTTTTATAGACAGTATATTCCAAACTTTGCAAAAATTGCTCTACCATTGACGGAGCTTACGAAAAGGAAAGTCCCTAATGAGATACCATGGAGCAAGGAGGCTGAAAATGCTTTCAAGGAGTTGAAGACAGCACTATGTGGAATTACAGAATTGCAAGTCCCAGACATAGAGAAACCGTACTACTTGCATACGGATGCATCTCAGACTGCGGTCGAATGTTGTCTAGGTCAGTCGGATGGAGAAAACAACATTCATCCCATAGCTTTCGGGAGCCAGAAACTGAATCCAAGCCAACAAAAGTGGTCAACAATTGAGAGGGAAGCGTATGCTATTATTTGGGCTCTGAAAAGATTTGAAACTTTACTGTGCGGAGCAAAGATATTCTTACTAACCGATCATAACCCCCTAGTGTTTCTTACTAGTGCTGCATCCCAATGTCCGAGATTACAGCGGTGGGCGTTGGCAATTCAACGCCATGACATTGAAGCAAGTCGCATAAAAGGATCAAAACTAGTTAATGCAGATGCGCTATCCAGACTGTAAGTGTAAACCGTAGTTAAATAAGAAATTTTAGAAGAATTTAAGAATAATTGAACTTTAAACTTTTTTTTTGATGATTAAGTTAAGTAGTATATTTGTGTAAAATTTAATGTGTTGGTTTTTTATGTAGTGTATAATCTTAAGATAGTGCTTAAGCAGTGTTTTTTTTGTGTGGGTGTAACGTGTGACCCTTAGGTTGTTTTAGCCATATTTGATCTTCGGATCTAATATGACTCTCGGGGGGAAGGTGTCAGGGTCACGCGGTAAATTTATTATATTACTCATTGGTGACGTCATGATGTAATGGCTTAAACGAGCTGCTTGTGTATCTTGTCTTTGGCAAGGAGCCAAAATAATGTAGTAGATAGATTTCTCTGGAATAAAATGGTGAATTGATGTTGCTCTGATGAGTTTAGTTTTTCTTTAATACGAATTGGGTTCACGGCTGACAGTGAGTTTATTTCGTCTAAAATAAAATGTCTTTTTAGCAATTAGCTGCGTGATAACTGAAGCTACCATGTTACGAAGTAATTTAACAGGATCACGCTGCCACAGTCGAACTGCTTGAACAGAAAATTAAAAGATATTCAAATGAAATTTTAAAAATTAACATGAAACCAATCACACATGGATAAACGTATAACACGTCCTTCAGACAGGTCCTAATGCGCTTCTTAAGAGTAAAAATTATCAATCATGGATCGTTTCTAATTTTATTTAAATTATGTCCACTAGTAAAGGATCACAGAGAAAGGAGGAAAATATTACAGGACCCGGGTGAAATTAATTATTCACAAATTTAGATTACATTTAATCCCGCATTTTCCTTGTACACCGCTATCACACATATACATTGTAAGATTTAATATATACACACAAAAACATAAATTAAATCTTAAGTTCTATAATTGTATGAATATTTTATATCAGTTTAAATAAGTACTTGAATCGATGATAAATAATAATTCATCGACCCATCTGCATTACCGTAATTCATTGCTTATTTTGTATCAATACGCATTCATAAAAATAATCCGACCTTTGGAGGGGCATAGTGAGAGGAGATGTTTATGTTCTGACAAAAATTAAATTATAATTTAAAAAAAACTAAAGAACACGCTTTTATATTGAATGGAACTAAAAAGTCAAAAAATAATCTATATATATATATATAAAGGAGAAAAGAGACTCACTCACTGGTTAAATCACTCACTGACTAATCACGATATCTCCGGAACTATTCAACCTACAGCCTTGAAATTTGGTAGACATGTTCCTTTCATGCAGTAGACATCAACTAAGAACGGATTTTGCGAAATTCGAACCGCAAAAGGCGTTAAGGGGTATTATAAATAATTGCTTCCATTTTTAGACTACTCGACGTACAATCTTGAAATTGGGTAAGCAGATTCATTTCATAGAGAAGAGATCCGCTACAAAATGAGTTTGCTGAAAATAGACCCCCGAGTGACGTTGCGGGGACGTTATAGAATTTCCATTTTTAAATTATTAGACGCACAGTCTTTAAATTTGATAAATAGATTCCTTTCATAGAGTAGAAATCAGCTACAAGTTGGGTTTTGGGAAAATAGCCCCCCAAGTGGCGTTGCAGGGGATTAAGGGGCGTAAAAATAAATATTTTCGTTTTTAAACTACTTGACTTTCCTGTTTGAAAGTTGTTAGGCATGTTTCTTTCATGAAATAAATATCCGCTATAAAACGGGTTTGGAGAAAATTGAAACCCCAAGGGGTGTTGCGGGGGGTTAAGGGGAGATATAAATAATTATTCCGATTTTTAAACTATTAGACGCACAGTTTTGAAATTTGATAAGCAGATTCCTCTCATAGGGTAGAGATACACTACAAAATAGGTTTCGTGAAAATTGACCCGCATGTGGCGTTTAGGGGCTTAAGGTTCGTTATAGATTATTACTTCCATTTTTAAACTCCTGGAAGTGCACTCTTTTAATATGATAAACAGAATCCTTTCATGTAGTAAAGATCCACTATAGAATGTGTTTTGTGAAAATTGACCCTCAGGTGGCGTTGCGGAGGCTCAAGGGGCGTTATAGATAATTTTTCCATTTTTAATTTATTGGACTCACAGTCTTCAAATTTGGTAAGCATATTCCTTTCATAGAGTCGAGATCCGCTACAAAATGGGTTTTGTGAAAACAGATCCCCAAGTGGCGTTGCGAGGCGTTAAGGGGAGTTATAGGGGGAAAAAATCCTGTTTTAGAATTGTTAGACCTGTGAACATGAAATTTGTTAAGCATGTTTTTTTTTGTTGAATAGGGATCCACTAATAATGCATTTGACGGGAATCAACTCCTGGGGGAGAAGGGGGTTACTGGGGAGTGTTGGCAAAAACAATTCCTTTTTTTCGAACGAGGACTATAATAATGGAATTTGGTTTACATTTTTCTTTTGCTGAATTGAAATCCGCTAAGAACGGTTTTGGGGAGAAAGACTCTCAACGGAATTAAGGGGGCGGGGGTTATTGATGGTAAAAATTTTGTTTTTGCTTTATTAGATTTAGACTTGAAATTTGGCTTCCATGTTTATTTTATGGAGTAGAGATCCATCTAAAATTAGTTTTACGGAAATCCACTTGGTTAAAGGGTTACGAAAGTACAAACATCATTCTATACTCAATTTTAGAGATTATTAAATAATACAAATTATTAGTTCTGCCCCCCCCCCTTCTTTTTTATCAAGAGGCGAGAGTTACAGGTATGAGTATATTTTTCAATACAATCGAATTCTTAATGCTAGGACTTAGATATCAATACACCCGTCCCTCGATTTACACGGTGCTCGACTTACACGTTTTCGACTTACACGGTTTAGGATATATAAACAGGATATATTTATGAAATATCATAAAATACCCAGCGGAGAGGGCGGTTAACGGCTAGTTCTTAATATAAGAATAAAATGATGAACGGGAAAATCAATGTCATTAGGGTAAAAACGTGGGGTGTTCTATAAATATATCAATTGTTATAGTTTCTAACTTCTATTCCGAACTGCTGAGTTTGTGTAAAAATGTAGTACAAAGAACCCCACGCTTTTACCATAATGACATTATTTTTGTCGTTCATCATTTTATTCCTATATTAGGAATTTTTTTTTTTTTTTTTTACTTTTTAGTTCCATTTTAGTATAAAAGCGTGCTTCTTAGTTTTTTTTAACTATAATTTATTTTTCCTTTTTTAGTTCGATCACAATGAAAGCGTTTTCTTTTTAGTTTTTTAAACTATGATTTATTCATAGTTGAATTTACCCTTGATTTTGATATTTGGAGCTGGAATTACGTGGCTGCTAGGATTAGTCTTGCTTTTTAATTGATATTAATCAAAGGGTCTGAAGTGTATTTATTCTCTCCGTTTACGTCTCCTCGGATGAGTCCCGTATTGTTATATTAGATTCCGTCTCTATAGAACAGGTCAAACAATTAAAAGTGTGTTGAGTACAAAAAGTTCAAATTAAAAATCTTTTAATGTAACATGTTTTTGTAACGGACTAAAAAGTATAAAATTCCTCCTTTCGTTTTTTTTTTCCTTCACATGTTTGTGCATTATCATCCACTTCTAAGCTATGGTCCAAATTTCAAGTTTCTAACTCATCGGAAAGTCACACAGTTTAAAATCAATTACAAAATTCCATCCGGACAGACATTCAAGAAAGAGAGTTAATAAAAACATGGTGATTTTTAGTGTCAAAGGTATTATCCCCTTTTTAACGCATTGCTATAATGTTAATTCGTATCATCACTTCTAATCGTATTGCTTTACAAACTAAAAAATATTTAGCAGTCAGAACATAAACTATTTTTTTCATATGCACAAACATTATTTTTTTATTTTCATTTTTTCAGAAAAAATGTTTATATTATGGCTAGAAATTGGTGACACACACCAACTCTCCACTTTCTCACATAAGGAACACTTTTTTTGTTTGTTTTATTTGTAAAAACCACAAGTGTATTTTACACTTGCATATAATTAGCTTTAAATTAAAAACACTCGCTTTTAGCGTTACACCTTATTCTTCTAGTCGCTAAATCCGAAATCAGTCACCAAATCTGGAAATGGTATATGGAATTAGTCGCCAAATCTGAAAATGGTATATGGAATTAGTCGCCAAATTTGAAGCTATATATGTAATAAGTTGCTAAATCGGGAAGTGGTATATAGAATTGTTGCTAAATGTAATTATCGTTATTCCTGACGATCCTGATAAGGACAATGGAACAAATTTTGAAATTATTGTATTGTCATCGGTCCTTGACAAGTGTGCAAAATTTCGAATTAATCCGACCCTTTAAAGTGGGTAAAAATCGAGCTCTAAGATTCCGTTAAATACAAGTGAAACTTATAAAAGCGTGTTAATAAGACATCATATTTTCTGAACAATTTAAAGACAGAACTAAAAAGATTAATTTAATCTGCTCCTGTAAAATGATAATGAGTGTATTTTTTAGTGTATTAGTTACAGTAATACAAACAGTTTTTAATTTCATATGAACATATCGTTGTTGGATGTGTAAATAAAATACAGTTCATAGAATTGAATATTTGAATAAATAAATGAAGAACAAACTTTATTAAAATGTCTTATAAGATTAAATTTAAATAGCACTAGTATTTTTTAATTAAATGTACAATATTTGCTTTTTTAAAAAACTATATCCAAGTTTTTTAAAAAAGCAAATATTGTACATTCAGTGCAGAAAAGAAATGCTCTACAAATTGATTAATAAAAAGAAGGAAAAGAATTTATAAATCTGTTTTTATGCATGCATCCTTATTTTAATGAAGACTGATAAAATGCGACCTCCTTCTTTCTTTTCATAAACATGAGCCGTTTTTTTATAACAACTGAAATAAACCCCAAAATAATAAGTGACAAAAGTAAGGTGCAAGCTATTTATTATTTTAGATAATTTGATAAATGGACGCATCATTCTCATCAAATTCGTCACATCATCTAGTAAAATAGAGGAGAAAATGGGCAGATTTTGTAACCCTCTTTATTTTTTAATTACAAGTTATTTGATGTATAGATCCATTTGAAAATATCATGTCGAAATCATCATCATAACTTTCAGCCTTTTGGTCACTTGGCTGCTTTTCATTTTGTCAGCTCTATTACCCCGCAACAAAATGAAAAGATCAGGAAGATTTATTATTTTTAATTATTTCACGAATTCACTGAGAAAAAGCAATAATTCTAACGACGCTCGTGAGAATTTCCTTCCTAGAACAGCATACCGTTTCATAAAGCTGTCAGTTTTATTGACGTATTCTATTTTTAGTTAAAAATTCGCATCAAACGACCATAATCCACATTTTACGCTCTCAATGCTTTTAAATAAATTTAGGATAAACTCACTTATATTTATAATTTTAATTGAAATATTTTTATTTTCAAATGAATATTTAAATATTTCTCGAGAACTTAAAAATAGGCTTTTAATGCCTCGTACCATGCAACGAATCAGCGTCCCCCTTGCTCGTGAATTGCTTAAAGCTCGAGACAGGGTGTAACTTCATGGAGAAATTCCATCAACCCACCCACCTGCTTGGTCATTTGCTACCTGAATCGAAAGAGGCAGGACTTGCCACTGGATTGTGCAAACTCTACTGGTGTGCTCGCTGAGCCGAAAAATCCTTACCTGCCCAAATCATGCCTTTTACCCGCTCTTGTTCGAGACTCAAACGTTTGTTACGGGATGCCTTTGAAATAAAATCAAACTGATTCCTATTCTTTAGAAGGATCTCAACAAAAATAAACAATTCTCGCGATAAATTGATCTCACAATTCAATAGTTCAATGAGATAAAATGTAAAGATGTTACAGACAGAGAGAAACAAACACAGTTAATGCCTATTTATTACAAGATTAAAGAGTTATTGGCACACTTTTTCATATCTCTCAGTACGTCAAGCAGGAAGCCAGGCTTAGGAAGTTCACAACCATTAAAACTATGTATTTCGTTTCACCTTCAGAAGAAAATTTTCAAAATAGCTATACAAATTTTCAAAACGTTGCTCTATCTTTCACTAACATTCTTCCTAATTTTTTTCAAAGTATAAATTAAAATCATATACAAATCTATAAATAAAAAGAATAAAATAAGTATTAATTTTTTTTTTTTATTAAAACTTTAGCAATGAAGGAAAACTTTTTAACAGGGAGCCCGGCATGTTCATAGGATACATTATGTAAGTTTATGTACCTTTCTCTCACAAACTACTCATTTCACTTTTAAGAAATTTTCATAGTAAGTTATGTGTATTATTAATAACACTAATGAAGAATTTTGTCTTTTGGTTAAAAATTAAAATAATTATGAATTTTTGCAAGAAAATGTTCTGTTTTTTTTTTTTTTTTTTTCTAAAATTTCTTTTAAAAAGACCATATTTAAAAAATTTGCTAGATAAATCTTATTTCCTGCATTAAAATATGTAAGCATCCTAAAAGTATACTCATTGACAATTTCAGGGTTACACGATAATAAGTTCTTACAAAAAAGATACATAAATCGAAAAATATTAAATTTTGAGAAAACAAGCTTTAAAGTAAAAATTTGTGATTTTTATCTATCTACTTTTCCAAATACTTTCGAGACGTATGTGAAGCATTTTCCTTTATCCTTTGCTTCCACAATAGACTCTTCTAATCCCCCCCCCATTATTTTTAAAATTCTAGCTTTTTTTCAGGGAAGGGGGGGGGGGAATCTCAGCTATTCGAATCGTACGTTCTTCTAACATGACACCCAGTTATAACCTGGTTCAATGCCCCAATGTCTTAAAATCATTAATTTGGATACATGACCGACTCTCTGCTTAAAACAATTAAAGGATATTGTGTTAGTGTTGCTTATGCCACCTGTCTGACGTAGTCAGATCGAGGCCCACGAAATTCATCATGGCAACGGGCTAGATATACATCAGTCATTAGCCTAAGCTTTGAGCCCATGAAGGTGACAGCACGATTTTGCTCACGATAGATGGCGACACCATTCGAATCCACAGATTTAACGAGCACGTTCTCCGTTTGTACTCGGCGAGTATTTGGTGGTATCGGGCATCGAACCCAGGCCTTTCTGTCTGGCGTCCGATGCTCTAACCATTAGGCTACTCCCGGCCCCAAGAGGATATTGTAAATCTTACATAAGAAAAGGTATAAAAAAGTCTTTATTTTTGTAGGAAATGGAAGGAGAAATCTCAAATGCTAATTTTTCTAATTTTCCAACTTTGGAGTATGCAAATTTTGAGTTTCACGTCAAAAATGACGCTTTAGCGGCAGCGAATGAAATTTGGCATTCAACTTAATGAAAGACAAAGCAGAAAAGAATGATCGAAATTCAGGAAGTGCGTTGTTTCGATGAGTGTGAGGTCTCAACGAAGTCATTTAACCGAATCAGAAGCTTGGAGAGTTAGTAGTTGGTTAGAGGAGAACCAAACACAAGCCGAAGTTACAGATGCCACTGGAGTTTCACAGAGTGTAATTTCCAGGATCTGGAAGTGTATTTTGGAGACTGGAAATGCGAGCCAAAGACCAGGGCAAGGTCATAGATTTGCAAAAACTTTCAATGAAGATAGATATTTAACGCTAACGTCTTGGAGATACCGAAATATAAATGCCACTCTTCTTCAACAAAACCTTCGCTCTGATACTGACACCACACAGGGCCGGCTCTACCAATTTTGCCGCCCCGGACAGAAATGAAAAATTCCGCCCCTCTCCTTAAAGTAAAAAAAAAAAAAACTATTATATATATATATATATATATATATATATATATATATTAAAAAAGACAAAAATTGTTCATAAATACGCACTTATAAAACGAATATTTCTTGTGAAGAAAAAGGAAGCTAACAGTATATATATATATATATATATATATAATATATAAAATTCTCGTGTCACAGTGTTTGTAACCAAGCTCCTCCGAAACGACTAGACCAAATCTTACGAAATTTTGTGCGTATATTCAGTAGGTCTGAGAATAGGACGTAAACTATTTTTCATTACAAAATTCAATTAATTAAAAAGACATTAATTAACAACCTTAAAACGCCTAATTGTTTTACTCCTGCGGGTTGTTTACTTGGCAGATCTTCCATTCCGTTTCGGCCGAGCGGTGATCCGATGTTTTCCACCATTTTAAAATTGCCATCCAATTTTTACTGTTGAAATTAGACAAAAAAATAATTACAGAATCGGAAAGATAATTTATTTCGCCACAATACGGTATAATGTTTTTTGCAAAATAATGATATTTTCTATTTTTTAAGAATTTTTTTAAAAAGGGTTAAAACTGATGCGTTTTTATGCAAATTATTTATAAATTGTTGCGTATGAATTTTTTTTTCGTGTTATTATAACGATATTCTACGCTATATAACTTCAAGCCTTTCTCTTTTAGATCCAGTCATTTAAAAAATAAAATTCCCAAAACTTTGTTTTTTAAGAATTTTTAAAAATCAGTCCAAATTTTTCCTAACATTAAATAACTTTGTCATTTATGAAGGTAATCACACGAAACTGTTTTTCCGTGTGTAAAAAAATATTATCCGTAATCTGTACGAAGATTGAAAAAATTGCTTAAAAATTACGGATTTTAAAATTTTTTTTGTGATTTTCGTAAAAAACCGTTTTTGCGAAAAATAATTTAAACAGTATTTTTTATACATTTTTTATTTCAAAGTACTTTATTTTTGCAATTAATTTATGAAGTTTGAAAGCATTAACTTAAAAATCATGCCCTGAAAATAAAAAAATTAATCAAAAAATACGCGATTTTACATTTAGCCAAACCTTGGCGTCGAAAAATAGTTTTGCGCCAAAGACCTTGGAACTGTTTCACTGTCGACCGCATTTAACTCCAGGGTTACACTAAAAAGTTCTGACTTAAACATGCGAAAATCAGTAAATTTGGCGAGTAAAAAAAAATGCAAGTGAAAAAGTTATTTTTGCTTCAATGTTCGTCATTTTTTCTTTAGATAATTTTCAAAATTAAATCATTATAGATGTTAGATTAAGATGACAAAATGCATTCAATACATTGCTGAGACTCATTTAAAATATTTATCAGTATCAAAATTTTTGTTCTCTTTCATAAAACTTATAGTTTACTTTAAAATAATGCCTAATGTATAAATCTTTTTTTGACATATAATTTCATAATAAAACCGCAAAATTTGACCATTTCGAATTTTTTTTTTGTGAATTATTCAGTTAAATAAGCATAACTTCCTTTAAAAAAAATAAAAGCTATGTTCAAATGAAAAATTCTTCATTATTAATTGCGTGTTATTAATATATCAAAAATCACTAAATTGGCGTGTCACAATTAATTGCTAAATGAATATTTTTAATCAATATTAGTATAAAATAATTAATTCATTTTGTTTTATATTTTATGATTTCTTCTAAAATGAATAAATATAGATGAATTTAAATGAAAATGATTTTTAAAAATTTCATTGATCATTTAGAATCAGTGATTAAAAAAATAAAATGCCAAAAACTAACTTTTTTTTAAAGAATTTAAAAAACTTTTTTTTTTTTACAAAACAATGATATTTTGCATATTTTATGATTTTTTTCTAAAATGAATAAAATCGTTGCGTTTAAATAAAAATGATTTTTAAAACTTTTAGAATCAGCGATTTAAAAAATAAAAAGCCAAAAACTTTTTTGAACAAATCTTAACAAAACACTCAAAATACTTAAAACAATCATTTAATACTTTCTTCTTTTATAAAGATAATTGCATGAAACTTTTTTCCCTTGTGTCGAACATTTCAAAATATCCTCACAATTTTACTTCAAGATTTAAAATGGTAGTTAAATTTTGTAATTTGAAAAATTTCTACTTTTCTGCCTTTTTTCAACACACAACTATTTTTAAAAAGGCTACATTTTCGTTTCCGGGTATGTGTGTTATATATATATAAACACACATACACGCATATATATATATATATATATATATATATATACTAGCTGACCCAGCCCGGCGTTGCACGGGCTTTTACCAAGGGTATAACTTAATCCCCATGTTAATTTACTCCTTTCTTTCTGACGCCAGCACTTTTGTGTGGGTGTGACGCGTACGATGTGAGTGTATGGCCCGTGAGTGCGTATCATGGCTTTCTCGTTAAACATTTCCTCTCCTCTTCACAAAATCAGCACTTCCAATATTATTTTTCGAAATTACTTTTACTTCTTTGTGTTTCTTTCCTCTCCGCTTAGCCCGGCGTTGCGCGGGCTTTTACCAGTGAATAACTTAATCCCCATGGGAATTTCCTGTTTCCCTCAGGACGATAGCACTTATGTGTGCGTATGCGTGATGTGAGTGATTTTTTAACTATGATATTGAAACTCCCTTTTTCGAAATTTGTTCTTCCGTTGGTGTGGTGTGGTACTTAGGAGAGGTGGGTAAAAGCTTAGGTGATATATATATATATATATTAAAATAAAAAATTAACACTGTTTTTTTCTGACTTTTAATTCTGAAAACTTCCTGATCAATTTGTTCAGCTATTTCATGTTCAATAGCCAATGTAGCTAAACCATTTAATCTATCTTTAGAATCTGTGAACTGTAAGAAATTTTTTATTAATTTTAATTTTGAGAAACTAATATATCTACACTTGCCAAACTTATTAGCAAAGAAAGTAAAATAAATGCAATAGCAAGTTTGGAGCAGATTCTAAAACATAAAGTTTGAAACTTCAACTGGGCTTTTTTTTGCCTGCTCAATTGAAAGTAACATTATCTCATCTGCTTCATCAAGCGCGTTTACATCCAATGATTTCCAGCCCTTCGCCGCGATGGACCTCGATCTGATGTTACTGTCCATCAGGTGGCATAAGGAACAACAACAACATATTCAATGATTCTCCATCGAACAACACCATTTCTAAATTTTTACACTTTTTAATTAATTAAAGTTTTAAGGGTATCTCTTAAATCAGATATAATATACAGAAATTGCAAACAATTACTATCAGTACTCATTAAATTACATCTGCATTCCAAGGCATTAACTGATTCGTCCAATGTAAAAAAATAAAACTCTATCTTGAATTTTAATTTAGGATCGGATCATTTTGTGCTTCATAATTAGAACTTACATTTTTCCGTCCAACTCTGTGACGTGGCTGCGTCACCTCAAAGTTAGCAGAGATATCAATCTGGACGGCCAGTTCTTTTGCATCACAGTGCATTTTATCAAAAGCACCATCCTTAAAAAAGTCTTTACAATTTCTTAAAAGTTCCATTGTAGATGGTAGATCGTAATATTTTGTTTGCAATAGCTCGCTTATTGGATTTTAATGCAATTAAAGATTATGTACCAAATAATGATGACCGTCGGAACTTGAATTGTTTAGTAGGATTTAATAATCCAGAGGCCTCCTCTCTTATAGAGTTGTCAATTTCAGCATTATTATAAGAACTAAGCATCATTAAAACCTCCCAGTTGTTAACTTAAGGGTTTAATAGCCTCTATTCAGCTTTCCAACTATTTATACTAAGTGGCTTTAAAGTTTTATGCCCTTTATACATTTTAATAATATAACCCAACGAAAAGTTGATGAAGAAAAAAAATTTTGTTGAACTATATTAAAAAAGGACAGGCTTCTAAGAATGCTTTTGCCGTATCATTAACGACCAAATTTAAAGAGTGACTACTACATGGCACATAGATTGTTCGCGGATTTAACGTTCTTATTTTAAAATGAGCCCCTGATTTCTCGCCTTTCATGTTCACTCCGTTATTGTAGGCCTAACCCCGCATATCTAGCAAATTTAGCCCTAATTTTTTTTAAGTTTCTCAACTATTAAATTTGAAAGTTCTCTTCCAGTTAATCTTTCAACTGGATGGAAACCAAAAAAACTCGCATTAGTTTCATCGATAACTTCGTTAGAATTAGATTTCTCAATACTGTATACTTTACCATAAATGTCATTTGTTCGATCTTGGGCGCAATCTAAAATTATCGAATAATGATTAGCTTGTTTAATTTTATGAACTATGTATAATTTTATATTCTCATATAAAAGAGAAATTATCTCGTTCTGAATATTTTTCCCTAGATAGTGTGTGTGTGTGTACTTAACTTCTTCCAAATTTTCGATAACAAAAAAAAAGTATTTTTAAAATTCGGTCCTAATGCTGCCTCTAAAATTTGCCGCCCAGTACATGGGTCCGGTTTGTCCGGCCCTAGAGTCGCCCCTGCACCACAGTTTCGACACAAACTGTTTGAAACCAGCTCCGTGCAGTAGTTTCTATGCTCGCCGATCAATGTTATGTGGTACGTTAACAACATTGCGCCCTCAGGTGTTGGGCAACAGTGCATGTGAAATGAAAGTCGCAACATTATTTCCTATGACGAGTCCCATTTGTTTGTTCATCCCTATAATAGGAGTCTGGAGGGAACGTGTCACAAGGAACAATCCTGCGTTTGTGCACTGTATAAGTTGAAAGGAATTCGCAGTGCCTGTTTCCCGCAGGGAAACTCCTATCTGAATGGCTGTGAGTTACATGCGTTCGGCTTAACCTTAGCCCATTTCTGCATCTAATGATAATAAAAATTTTATGTACTGAAATGTACCTACAGTCTCAATATCCTTTAATTGTTTTGAGCAGTGTATATTAAAGATAGCCCTATATATTTACGCCATTTTAACTTATTTCTTGTAAGTTTTTAGTTTCAAAAATGTGGAATGGTATTATTAACTAACTGACTCATTGGGGTTCTTTCCATTTCAACAATTTTTGATAAAGTAGGGTCAGCTAGACCTCTAAAAACTTGCTCAATTTCATTATGTACGTAGCATGCGTTTTATGGACGTTTTTCGTTACCTTCAGCTTCTGCATTTCGAAACTTACAGCATTCTATTATATCCGCAGGACGCATTGCATGTTGAGTGTTCTGTTCAAAAGGGAGAAGATAAAAATAAACATTCTAAACAATGGTCGATCTATAAGGTCTTTGTATTTTTGAAATTAAAACATCGGTGAGAGTCGATTGCAACCATTTAGGCTTTTTCCACCTTTTAACTTTGTCCCTCTGCTTTTAGATAACACCAATAGGATGTAGTGTTTCCACTTGAGTGTCATATGCATGTCAAAGCCCTAGAAACTCCACACTACAATGAGCTCCAGATCTTTCAAATATAACTTCACCTTTCGCTTCCATGCCTCCCTTAGTTCCAATCTAGTGCTATTTCAATGTGTGAGGTTTGTTTTTTTGAAGTGAAACTTCTTTGCTCACGGAGTGAATGGAAAATTTGCCCAGTTTTGCGTAACATGGTGAAAGCAAACGGAAGTAGTGATTTCCCCGCCCCCCCCCAAATCGTCGCAATGATGAGGAGATAGCTAGCGGGAGGAAAAGAAAGTGGGGACACCCTGTGACTTGCGTCATATCCGTGAAAAAGCCTCATATCCGCCTTTCCAATGGGTCGACTCCACCACCCCTTTTCTCACCAGACCAGGGAACATCTGTCAACGGTTATATGTGTTGTAATGTTTGCGTTACTGTGTAGACAAAATAGCTCTTGCAGCAAAAGCGTGCCTTTTTAAAATATTTCCTTAGATTGTTGTCCACATGGGGATGTTTTCGGCAGCTAAGTTTTTTTTAAATTTTCATTTGCGTTGAATTATTATTGATTCTAATCAGAATGCCTAAATCAAATGCATAAAGAGGAAAAGAGTTTCGTGAAAGGAAAAGAAAAGAAAAACTAGCAGAAAGTCCAGTCAAAAAAGTGATAAAAAACACCAGAAAAATAGTGCAAATTCATCAAGCGCTACTGCCAAATCTCGATCAGAGTACATGAGAGAATATTGAGCACGGAAAAAAATATTGCAAAATATTCTCTTAATGCCGAGTTTAATGACTGATGATGGGAATGCTAGTACATAAGAAAAGCCGATTCTCTGCTGTAGAGGCGGTGGAGGCGGCGCGGAATTGAGTTGCTTTCCTCCTGTTGCTGGGTTGAGTTGTTTCCCTCCTGCTATGGTTTTGGTTTTCAAGTTGATGGGAGAGTTGAGTTGTTTTTCTCTTACTGCTAAGTTGAGTTGTTTTTTTAAAAAAATTTTTAAAAATTGAAGTATAGGAATGTTAAAAGTATTTTACACGGTATTTTATTTCTATAAATCTGAACAAAATAATTTCTTCTATATGCTTAATTTGAGTTAATTTTATTTTTTGTTAGTTTAATTTAAGTTGAAATAGTTTCATTTAAAAAATAAATATAATTTTTTTTTTAAGAAATTATCTAAGTTTGTTTAAGCACAAGTGATATTTTAAATATATTTCATATAAAAGTAAAGAAGATTTATGCTCATGTTTTTAAACATAAACCCTTTGCTTTTCCCAAAAAGTATAAATTGCATAACTATTCATAGTAATAGTCATTCAATCAAGTCCTGTTCGTCGGTAACAATGTATCAAGATTTAGCAGCGTTTTACGAAAATCCTGAAGTTCCAAGTAGCTTCGGGGGTGTGGAGGCATTACATCGCTCTTTAAAAGGGAAATATAGTAAAAAAGATGCAAAACAATGGTTATCACAGAAAGATGCTTACACTCTCTACATAAACCTGTTCGGCATAAGTTTCGGCGGAATCAAGTATTTGTAAGTGATATTGATCGTCAGTTTCAAGCGGATTTAGTCGATATGCAATCTTTAGCAGAATTTAATAAGTGTTATAAGTATTTGTTAACTTGCATTGATTTATTTTCAAAATTTGCTTGGGCAGCTCCTCTGAAAGATAAATTTGGAAAAAGTGTAAAGTCTGCGCTAGAAATTATTTTTAAAGAAAGGAGGCCTATATATATAAAGTGTTGCAAACAGATGCCGGTAAGGAGTTTTTAAATAAAATAGTTCAAAATTATTTGAAAAATATGAGTGTAAAATTTTTTTCTACAAATAACGAAACTAAAGCTAGCGTAGTTGAAAGGTTTAATCGGACGTTAAAAACAAAAATGTGGAAATATTTCACTGAATTTAATACTAAAAATTACATCGATGTCATTTATAAATTAATGCACATTTATAATCACTCGTATCACCGTTCAATTAAAATGGAACCTGCTTCTGTAAGTAGACATAACAGGAAGCAAGTATTAAATAATTTATATAGTGATCCAAGAAATGAGAAACCTAAAGCCCCTAAATTTAAAATTGGTGATTTTGTGCGCATTAATAAGCAAAAACTTCTCTTTGAAAAAGGATATGAACAAAACTGGAGTAGAGAACTTTTCACAGTTTATGAAATCGTGCAAAGAATTCCGATCGTTTATAGATTAAGAGATTTACAAGGTGAAGAGATTAAAGGTACTTATTACGAAGCAGAATTATAAAAAGTTGTCCATTCTGGTTTCTATCCTGTAGAGAATGTCATCAAACAAAGAAAAAGACGAGGAATCACTGAATATTTTGTTAAATTTTTAGGTTTTCCTGAAAAGTTTAATGATTGGGTGAATGATATTCAAAAAGTATAAATAGTTAAATTTTTTTCTTACGGACTCATTTTCAAAATGTCTTTCTATATAACATTACCTTTTGATAGCTCTATGCATTTCTTTCCAGAAAACAAAATATCTCATTTCAAAACTTAGTTACCCTCCCCCGTTTATTTAAATGGTGAATGGGAAGTGGGATTGTCTGAAATTATCTACCCTCGTTCTTCGCTTAACGTAAATGAAACTAACAATTATTTTCGATACAAAGTGGGTGACGGTAATATCACTTCAACCGTTGAGCAAACAATTGATGTGGGGTGTTATGAAGCAATGTTTGATATTAAATCAGCCATACAGCTTGCTTTACCAAAAAATCCTAGTCAGTTCACAATAAATTACACATGAAAAGCGAATTCGTTGTTAATGCATGGTCTAATTTTTCGGTTTTTTACGTTTACTCCGATCTAAGTTCACCTCAAATTGTGGGAGATACACAAGCTCCTTTATTGGGAATCGTTCGAACTAAAGGTGAAGACGGGGAAACGATTAGTCAATATTATGATAGACCTCAATATTTACCATTAGTGAGACACTCGTTTCAAACGATTCAAGCTGAACTGAGACTCAATTCAGGTGATTTTGTTCCCTTTGAAAGAGGTAAAGTGATCTTAGTGCTTCATTTTCGCATGAGACAAATACTATAAATAAAGAAGTGCATTTCTCATACCCTCATTTGAAGATAAAAGCGGCAAGATGAGTGTACATACGTTTGCTGTACTAAAAGATTTGAAGACCACTATGCAGGCCAGATCGGCTCGGGTCTGACTTATTATAAGGGCATTAATTTTCAAAAGGGTTATGGAATCGGAGGAATATTTCGCCGATTGTTTAGAGCGGCCTTACCTTTTTTAGTAAAAAGAGGTAAAACTATTGGAAAAGAAGTATTAAGGACAGGGAGTCGTGTTGCCTCTGATGTATTGTCAGGAGAAAATTTTAAAGAAGCTGTAAAAACAAGAAGCAGAGAAAGTGGGGAAAAGTTAGCTCAGAAAGCTATTGATAGAGTTCAGTCTATGATAGGGAAAGGACATTATAAAAGAAAGCGTAAAAAACAGAAAAAAAATCATTTCATCCAAAGCACGTAAAGTGAGTGTACGTGACATTTTCGACTCGTAAAAATGGCATTTATTCTTAAAGATTCTCCTGAATGTGTTAAATCTGAATTGGAACTTTTATACTTACCAGGAACTCAAACAGTTATTCAAGATTTGCAGTGGAAACAATTTCGCCCTCTTTCTAAAGTTTTCGATAAGGCACCTGTAGAATTCCATATTTCTGGAAGTGCAGAAGATTACATAGATCTCAGTCAAACACAATTATATGTAAAAACGAAAATAGTAAAAGTGGACAATACGCCTATTACTAAAGATGATACTATAGGACCTGTGAATTTATTTCTACATTCAATATTTTCTCAAGTAGATGTATCCTTAAATGATCGCGTGGTTTCCAATTCCAGTAATACATATCCCTATCGATCTTATATTGAAACTCTCTTAAACCATGGATACGACAGCAAAACTTCCCAATTAACGGCTGAACTATTTTATAAGGATTCTGATGATGGTCTCAAGAAAAGAACCGAATTTTTTAAAGAAAGTGCAATTGTAGACATGATTGGCTGTATACATTCGGATTTATTTCATCAAGATCGTCTTTTACTCAATTTAGTGGACTTGAAAACAAAATTAATACGAAGCAAGCCCGAATTTTGTTTGCAAGGATCTGAACGATTTAAAGTTGTTTTGGATCATGTTTCTTTATTCATACGAAAAGTTCGCGTGAATCCCGGAGTTATTCTTGGTCATGCGAAAGCACTAGAAAAAACAAGCGCAAAATATCCCATTAACCGAGTTCTGTACAAAGTGTATTCGATTCCTAAAGGAAGCATGTCTTTTATTCAAGATAACATATTTTCAGGCCAAATGCCGAAAAAACTTTTTGTAGGATGTGTAGATAATGAAGCTTTTCACGGAGCATTTTCAAAATCTCCCTATGAGTTTAATCATTTTAATTTAAACTTTGTTGGAGTGTATGTGGATGGACAACCAGTGCCTCACAATCCATTAGAACTCGATTTTTCTAAAGATCAATACATACGTGCCTATCAAACTCTATTTGTTGGGACAGATCAAATGGGTCAAGACAGAGGTATATTTATTTCTAGAAAATAATATAAAGATTCAAATACATTATTTGGATTTAACCTCTCAACAGATTTATGTTCTTCAGGAGAACATTTAAGTTTGATAAAACATAGCAATTTGCGATTAGAACTAAAATTCAGCAAATCTTTAAAACAAACCTTATGTGTTATCGTTTTCGCCGAGTTTGAAAATTTAATCGAAATAAACAAATCAAGAAATATCTGGTATGATTTCGGAAATTAAAGAATGGATGGAATGCAACTGTGTTTACAGTCTTGTCTCAAGAGAAGACTACATCCCCCTATTTTCAAGGTGTTTATTCTAGAGATACGCTCCCTCCTCTGCAAGAAAACATGTGTGCTATTGTAAATTCTGACGACTCATTGCAGCCTGGAACACACTGGTTAGCATTATTTGTGAATGATAAAAGAGAATTAGAATTTTATGACTCGTTTGGACAACCTCCTGCATTCTATAACATTAGTACTACTACCTATTTAGATGTATTATGGAATTCCAAAGTGTTTCAATCACCAACATCCAATGTTTGTAGACAATATTGTATTTATTTTTATTCAAACGCAGCCAAGGCTATTCTATGTATTGTATTTTAAATCAATTGCATATAAATGATTTTATTATGTATCAATTTGTAAAGAAGCGATATGGAGTAAGATTTGTGTTTAGAAAATAATAAAATGGAATGAAACTAAATATTTGTGTCTTATTTTTTCCTCAAAAAATTAATATATTTTTTTATAATAATTTTTCCTCTCAAAAAATAATATATTTTTAAATAATTTTCCCCGTCAAGATATTAATATATTTTTTTATAAAATTTCTCCCCCTCAAAAAACTAATATTTTTTTTTATAAAATATTTTTCCCCTCAAAAAATTAATATATTTTTTAATAATAATTTTCCCTCTCAAGATATTAATATATTTTTTTTAATTTTTCCCCCTCAAAAAATTAATATTTTTTTCTATTATAAAAAATTTTTCCCCTCAAAAAATTAACATCTTTTTTATGATAAAATATTTTTTTTCCTCAAAAAATTAATATTTTTTTCTATGATAAAATATTTTTTTCCCTAAAAAAATTAATTTTTTTTTCTATAATAATTTTTTTTCTCAAAAAATTAATATAATTTTACTTAATTACTTTTATTTATTTGAAACTTTTAAATTTTATCAAATTGATACGTTTTTATCTGAAAAAGAAAAATGTTCAAATCATAAAGAGACAATTGAGACAATTTTTTTTCAATCAAATGAGTAACATTTATTTCAAAGTTTAAACCATGCATTTCTGCGAGCATACATTATTGGTTTCTAGATAATTTTGTTATTCTAATACAATTTTTTATTTACATCTAGATATTTCGGTAAATTTACATCATTCAAAACTCTTAAAAATACATATCTTCCTTCAGGTGCCGATTTTCGGTTCCGTAGAAAATCATTTACGAGGAATACAATATTACTTCCTGGAATAACAGTGTTTTTGTAAATAATTTCACCATCAGAATTCCAACTGAAAGAATCTTGAAGCTTTAAAAACTGGAAAATATTTTTTGCTTTTTCTTTATACCTAGGTGGAACAATTCTAAAAATTTCATCCTCAAACGCCCCTTTTTCTGTCTTTACATCCGGCTCTTTCTCTGTCTTCACTATCGAGCCTTTTAGATTTTCGCTTAACGATTCCATTTATGGATTTTCTGATACAGATGTTTCAGTTGGAATTGATTCGGACTCTTTTCGATTTTCATCAGAAAAATGTGTATATTTTTGTAAAACTTGTAGATAGAGTATTGTTTTTTCTTCTTCCGTTAAATCCGTATTATGGAGAATGTTTTTCATACGTTGATGAAGTTCCGATAAGTGTTCCGCTACTTGAAATCTTTCCTCGGGTACCAATACAAATTTTTGCTTAAGTCCATTTTGAATTAAAGAGCTGATAACGGAAATAGCTGCTGGTAATAAAATTGATAGGAATCCTTCTCCTTTTTGAATTAAAATTTTCTTTTTCTCTTAAAGAGGTGTTTTTTTGTTAGAAAGCTTTCTTAAGCTTTCTTTATAGGGAGATAAGCGATTTTTTAAAAATTTTAGTGAACGATATGTTACCACATAAAACATTCTTCACACACTCACACAAAGTTTTTATTTCTTTCTTTGAACACTTTTTCAAAATAGATTTTGAGTTTTTTGTTTTAGAAATTAATTTTAAGAGCTCTAAAGTTTGTTCAGAACAAACTGACATATTGCGAACTAATGAATATTCATCGAACAATTTGAATCTATTTATTTGTTTCAAAGTAATGGGTTATCGAGGTTGATATACATAAAAAAACATCTCCAGGAAACATACCTGTGCGCACACGCAAGGATTCATCAGTTTCAGGTTTTAAATCAATAAGTAAGTATCCGTACGGTTTTGATATGGCATCTGCGTAACATTCTTGAAAAAATTTCACTTCACGAGGATATAATTGGATCCCCAAATGTTTAATTTGGGATTGATCTCTTCGATTATTAAATAATACAAGATAATGGGCGTTTAAGGAAATTTCTCTAATTTCTGTACCACAAAAATTATACTTAAATTTCTGTGATGCAAATATTTTACAAATAATTTTGTTAATTGGGGATCATTCCCTAACTCGCCCATAAGATCATCTATAACAATTAACGCATCCTAATACTGGTGCACGTTAGATGGAATACCTTCATGAAAGGAAATATTCGGCATTTCTTCATATAACTTTTGGTAAACCCCATAACACCAAACAATTTTTTTAGAAAAAGGTTTAATCATTTTATTTTCAATTAATTTTTTAACGAACTGACTTTTACCGCTACCAGATGCTCCAGCCAAGATTAAAGTAAATGGATGAAATAATTGTAGAGAATCCATGATTAAACTAAATAATTTTTATCAATGATGCTGCTATTTATACTAAGAGTCGGTTACTTCTATAAATTTTAATTTGTGCGAAACAAAAAGAAAGTTCATAAATTATAGTATATTTGCCTAATGCGAAAATGAAGCACTAAGATCACTTTACCTCTTTCAAATGGAACAAAATCACCTGAATTGAGTCTCAGTTCAGCTTGAATCGTTTGAAACGAGTGTCTCACTAATGGTAAGTATTGAGGTCTATCATAATATTGACTAATCGTTTCCCCGTCTTCACCTTTAGTTCGAACGATTCGCAATAAAGGAGCTTGGGTATCTCCCACAATTTGAGGTGAACTTAGATCGGAGTAAACGTAAAAAACCGAAAAATTAGACCATGCATTAGCAACGAATTCGCTTTTCATGTGAAATTTATTGTGAACCGACTAGGATTTTTTGGTAAAACAAGCTTTATGGCTGATATAATATCAAACATTGCTTCATAACACCCCACATCAATTGTTTGCTCAACGGTTGAAGTGATATTACCGTCACCCACTTTGTATCGAAAATAATTGTTAGTTTCATTTACGTTAAGCGAAGAACGAGGGTAGATAATTTCAGACAATCCCACTTCCCATTCACCATTTAAATAAACGGGGGAGGGTAGCTGAGTTTTGAAATGAGATATTTTGTTTTCTGGAAAGAAATGCATAGAGCTATCAAAAGGTAATGTTATATAGAAAGACATTTTGAAAATGAGTCCGTAAGAAAAAAATTAACTATTTATACTTTTTGAATATCAGTCACCCAATCATTAAACTTTTCAGGATAACCTAAAAATTTAACAAAATATTCAGTGATTCCTCGC
The DNA here is from genome assembly GCA_019973975.1 of Trichonephila clavata. Classification (NCBI taxonomy): domain Eukaryota; kingdom Metazoa; phylum Arthropoda; class Arachnida; order Araneae; family Nephilidae; genus Trichonephila; species Trichonephila clavata. Next base: position 69,380 of record BMAO01034330.1, on the reverse strand, counting down.
CTTTTTCTTTGTTTGATGACATTCTTTACAGGATAGAAACCAGAATGGACAACTTTTTATAATTCTGCTTCGTAATAAGTACCTTTAATCTCTTCACCTTGTAAATCTCTTAATCTATAAACGATCGGAATTCTTTGCACGATTTCATAAACTGTGAAATGTTCTCTACTCCAGTTTTGTTCATATCCTTTTTCAAAGAGAAGTTTTTGCTTATTAATGCGCACAAAATCACCAATTTTAAATTTAGGGGCTTTAGGTTTCTCATTTCTTGGATCACTATATAAATTATTTAATACTTGCTTCCTGTTATTTCTACTTACAGAAGCAGGCTCCATTTTAATTGAACGGTGATACGAGTGATTATAACTGTGCATTAATTTATCAATGACATCGATGTAATTTTTAGTATTAAATTCAGTGAAATATTTCCACATTTTTGTTTTTAAAGTCCGATTAAACCTTTCAACTACGCTAGCTTTAGTTTCGTTATTTGTAGAAAAAAATTTTACACTCATATTTTTCAAATAATTTTGAACTATTTTATTTAAAAACTCCTTACCGGCATCTGTTTGCAACACTTTATATATATAGGCCTCCTTTCTTTAAAAATAATTTCTAGCGCAGACTTTACACTTTTTCCAAATTTATCTTTCAGAGGAGCTGCCCAAGCAAATTTTGAAAATAAATCAATGCAAGTTAACATATACTTATAACACTTGTGACGGGTGCTTACGCGTTTCACTAACCTTCTCTCAAATCTTTAAAGACTTTATTTATTTTAACCAATCTCCGCCGAGAGCCAAGGGTGTGACTTATGCAAACAAGATAGTTTCGGGTTTAGCGAGTTCGAAAAAGATATAAAAGGGAGAAATGAAATGAAGAGAGAGAGGATGACTACGAGGTTGATTAAGAAGGTGATTCTGAGAGATTAGTTTAACTAGTGGAAGTATATTCGCCGGAGGAAGACTATTGAAAAAGGTTCATTAATTCGGTTCGGGATGGAACTGAAGATATCAAAGATTGAAGCCGCTCCTTAGAACAATCCAGTATTAGAGAAACCTGCCTTAAAAAGGTATCAGGTCAGTTATTTTCATAAATTAGATATAAATGCGTAGTTTGATTGTATACGTTATTCTCCGTGGTTTCAGTTAGTATTCCGTCGTTCATAATCGGGTTCTTCTCGCACTCCACTGTAATTTGTTGTTCTTAAAGTTTGATTAATATTTGTGTATTTCTCTATTAAGAAAGGTCAATAAATAATATTGATTTATTAATTAAGTAGTCGTTAATCATGAATCCAACATACCCAAATTTAGATAATATGCAAAGGGGAGTTAATAATCATAGGGGTAGTGAGAGACTACGACACTGGTGCCCAAACGAAATACCGGAATTAAGAGCAGGTGCAGGATTTAGAGTTTTGCCGGAATTATTTTTTTTCGGGTAAAGAAAATGTGTCTGAGTTTATATCTAACATAGATGACAATATAGCCTACTATGAAATACCGGCGAATCTATCATGTGCGTATTTAAAGGGTCATTTAATTGGGAGAGCGTTAGACTGGTTTGACGTAATCGGGTTCGAGTGTGTAAATGAAGAAGCGACTGCATTTGCAACGCTTAAAAAGAAATTGTCAGATAGTTTTCCTGTAATACGGAATAAATCAGAGTTAGAGGCTCAGTTTTTCTCATCGAAACAACGGAGAGGTCAAGTCCCGTCAGACTTTATTTTTCAGCTATTAAAAATTCATAAGGCTTTAGATTTGAATTATGATGAAATAAAATTGGTCGATCACATAGTAATGCGACTAGAACCCCAAATAATGGATTATTTAGAAGTTCGAAACCCCACAACGAAAGCTCAGTTGGTAGAGTTGGTAGACCGGTATGAGGAACGTCATAGCTGCAGGGAAAACCAGGGTTCGAGTAATAATTTTGCTAGACGAAGTTGGGATGTGAGTAGGAATCCTGAGGAAAGAAGGAATAATAGAAATTGGAGAGATACTGGGGTCGGAAATAGTCAAAAGGATCAAAGAGGACTAGGCAGGGGTGCGAATAATTTTTCTCGTCGTAATTATCAAAATCAAGGATTCGAGGGAGGAAATCGCGACAATTAGTCAAATCAGCGAACAGACCGGTATCAGAACCGTAGGATGGTGGTTAGAAAGGGTCCTAATGATGATTCAGCAAAGCAGAATTGGAGGCGTGTTGATTGCAACAGCGAAAGGCAAAGAAATACCAATTTAAACTTCTAAGCAATCGTGTTGCGGGAGGTAAACGATCGCTAGTTAAGTCAAATCCTCCAAATAGAATTAAACTTAATTCATTACGATTATCACCAGTTGAACTTCCGTATGTGCCGATTCTTTTGCATGATGCGTTTATAAAAGCGCTCTGGGATACAGGTGCCAAAAAGTCATTTATTTCAGAAAAAACATACCGATCATATTTTTCTTTCTGTCCTATTAAGAAATCGTTAGCTGAAGTAGTTACAGCTCGAGGGTCACAATGCAGAAATTTAGGCACAGTTGAGTTAAGAATTAAAATAAGAGAATTTTCTAAGTTGTGGAAATTTCATGTGATTGCTGAGATGCAAGATCCATGCATCATAGGTATTGATTTTATGTCACATGCAAGGATCAGTTTCGATTTTGTTAAAAAATCGTTAATCATTCCGGATTCGCAAATTGAAAAAGTGGCAATTTCGGACGAACCGGTACGGATAGATTTATTAAAGACTAAGTTAAATGCAGTGGCTGATATGTTGTCTATAAACCCGTTAGAAAGTAATGAAGAACCAAAGTTGTCTTGTGCGGTGATTAGATCGTTAGTATTATCGTCTAGAGAACAGTTGAGAGAGGAACAGAGAAATGATCCGGAGCTAGGTCACATCGTGAAGTTTTTGGAAAATCCGGACGATAGTTCCATTAATGAATCAATCTGTAGAAATTGGTCCCGTGACTTTAAATTGTTAGACGGATTGCTATATTATGCAAAATATACAACCACACTAGGTGAATTAAGGGTATTTATACCTAAAATATTACGTAAAGATGTTATGCGAGAATTCCATGACTCGCCGATGGCAGGCCATTTAGGCAAAAAGAAAACCTACTTAAAATTAAAAGACGCGTGTTATTTCCCGTACATGAGGAAATACATTTATAAATATGTAGCAACCTGCGACCAATGCCAAAAAGTCAATTATAAAAACGGATTACCAGCTGGTCAATTAATTCCGATAGTAACGAATTTTCCGAATGAAATCGTATCTTTAGATTTGTTAGGCCCATACCCTGTAACTAGTCCAGAACGCTATAAATTTATTTTAGTAATTACAGATAATTTTTCTAAATGGGTTGAAATAGTTCCCGTAAGGAAAGCTTCGGCTAAAGCAATTGGCAATGCATTTTTTGAGAATTATATTGCGCGTTATGGAGCTCCTGTTAAATTAGTCACCGACAACGGCCCCCAAATGATATCCGAAGTTTTTGAGCAAGTATGTCGCAGGTTGAACATAAAACATGTTAAAACTGGGGTATATCGTCCGCAAGCTAATCAAACAGAAAGAGTTAATCGCACTCTTTTAAAAATGATTTCGAGTTTTGTCGCGGATAATCACACTAACTGGGATCAATTTCTGCAAGAGTTCGGAAATGCTATTAGGACAGCAGTACATGAGACAACGGGTAAAACACCGGCGGAATTATTTTTAGGTCGAAACTTAATCACCCCTTTTCAAAATTTTGTTATGGTAACTGATGGATCAGATTTAGTTTGTGGGAACATAGAAAGGTTGTTTGAGGAGGCTAGAGTTCATACAAAGCGCCAGCAAGAGAAGTGGGCGAAATATTATAATAAAAAGGCGTGAAAATAATGTGAAAGTTGATGATCTAGTATTAGTTCAAACTCACCCATTAAGTTCAAAATGTAAAAAAATAGTAGGTAAATTTATGCCAAAGTTTGAGGGCCCATATAAAGTTCTGAGTGTAAAAAATAATAATAATTTAGTAATATTAAAATTTGGTAAAAGAATAACGGTTAATGTGGACCAGGTGAGAATTTACCATCAAAGAGAAGACAGTGTTGCCGAGTCGGAAAGTGACAATAGTAGTGATGATGGTGCAGTGGCATCAGTCAGGTCGGATGATGGGCAGTCGAGATTGGTGCAATCGGAGAGTGATGGGGGTTGTCGTAGAGGATCGAAAGCAGGAAATTTAAATGGTAGTAGAGATTTAGTTGCGAATAGACGCGATGGAGTGGAGGTGAGAAAAAAACGTGGACGAACGGAATCTGCTGTTTCTTCGGGGGGTGAGGTGTATAATTTCAGGGGAAAAAAACCGTATTGGACTGAAAGAGAGAAAAGAGGAAGACCAGACTCTTGGAGAGATAATATACAAAAGAAGAAGAGACCAGAGGCCCAGGTATCCCGAGACAAGAGAAAGTTTTCCTCGTCAATGCCATCTCGTCCCTCCAGAAAGCGGTATAGAAAGGTGGAAGAAAATAGTTCTGAAACAGCAGTTCCAGGACCATCCCTCAGATTCAAGTACAACAGACCTCATCAGGAAAGGAGCTGTCCATACAATCTTCGGAGCCGACGTTGAGTGGACAACAGCCAAGTTCCAGTTCTCACAAAGGAAAACAACGCCTCAGCAGGAGCATATCAACTTCAACGGACTCAATGGAAGAGGAGACTCAGAAGGTGGGAGCGCAGAGAGGACAACCCTAGGACAAGGTCATCCAGCACAGAGGCCATGGTTGGAGACAAAGCCTATGCAGAGATTGGATCTAAAGACTAGCCAGGTTGTATAATTCTAATTTGTTTAATTTTCCTCTGACAGACAGTTCGGAGTATTTTCCATGTGAGCTAGTAAATTTTTTTTTTAATTTTTTTTTTTGTAAAATTTCAGTACAAAAGTTACTGCGTTTTGTGTATTTTCATATCGGTTGAAAAAGCTTTTGTATATAATTTTTTTCCAAATTGTGGAAAAACACTTGTTGAATTGCAATTGTTTTGCTACACATTAAAGTCGAGGCTTTATATGTGAGATTACTTGTATTGTTTGTTGTAATATATTCTATGTAAAAAATTTATATATTTTTGTGTGTAATTATTAAGATGTATAAGTACTGTCTGGTTTCTGGTCGCGGCGTAATTAGGAATACTAACAAAAAAAACATTAACAGCCCAGCGCGATTGATTGGGAATTTTTTGAAAATGAAACCAGATGAAGGTTATTTTGTTATGAAACTATATATATATAATATAATGTATGCCATTTTTTATGTCAATAAGGAAGTTGTATAAAAGTTCTGTGCATTTAATGTCATGTTTTAGAAAAAATTGACAAGGTTTCCTTTCAGGGCAGCAGTCCCTGAACATAGTGATGCGATGAAAACTTTGATGTCGTGAGAAGATATTAATGTAAAATTTTATATTTATTAGCACTTAAGTAAAGTGCATGATCAGGGTTTTTTCCTGGAAAGGTTTTCCCCTGATCTTCGCCCGAATGGGATGCACTGTAGGGATTGTATGTTTGTAAAAGGTCAATAAATTAGAGTGGAGTACCCCTTTGAGTAGTCATTTCTGTGTGCTAGTTTAATTAAAGTTTCTAACTTAGAGAGTTAAAATTGTCTGCAAGTTCAATATTTTCAGGCATTCTAAAGTTCGTGAGTTAACTTTCTACAAGTTCAGTATTTTTAGGCATTCTAGAGTAGTTAAAATTTTGTGCAGTTTCAGTGTTTTTCAGATGTTAAGTAAATTAAGCGAGTTCTTGCAGGTCGTTTAGACCTTCAATAAGTCACGCTTTTTTTCTCGGAGGGGGGTTGTGACGGGTGCTTACGCGATTCACTAACCTTCTCTCAAATATTTAAAGACTTTATTTATTTTAACCAATCTCCGCCAGAGCCAAGGGTGTGACTTGTGCAAACAAGATAGTTTCGGGTTTAGCGAGTTTGAAAAAGATATAAAAGGGAGAAATGAAATGAAGAGAGTGAGGATGACTACGAGGTTGATTAAGAAGGTGATTCTGAGAGATTAGTTTAACTAGTGGAAGTATATTCGCCGGAGGAAGACTATTGAAAAAGGTTCATTAATTCGGTTCGGGATGAAACTGAAGATATCAAAGATTGAAGCCACTCCTTAGAACAATCCAGTATTAGATAAACCTGCCTTAAAAAGGTATCAGGTCAGTTATTTTCATAAATTAGATATAAATGCGTAGTTTGATTGTATACGTTATTCTCCGTGGTTTCAGTTAGTATTCCATCGTTCATAATCGGGTTCTTCTCGCACTCCACTGTAATTTGTTGTTCTTAAAGTTTGATTAATATTTGTGTATTTCTCTATTAAGAAAGCTCAATAAATAATATTGATTTATTAATTAAGTAGTCGTTAATCATGAATCCAACATACCCAAATTTAGATAATATGCAAAGGGGAGTTAATAATCATAGGGGTGGTGAGAGTCTACGACACACTTATTAAATTCTGCTAAAGATTGCATATCGGCTAAATCCGCTTGAAACTGACGATCAATATCACTTAAAAATACTTGTTTCTGCCGAAACTTATGCCGAACAGGTTTATGTAGAGAGTGTAAGCATCTTTCTGTGATAACCATTGTTTTGCATCTTTTTTACTATATTTCCCTTTTAAAGAGCGATGTTATGCCTCCACACCCCCGAAGCTACTTGGAACTTTGGGATTTTCGTAAAACGCTGCTAAATCTTGATACATTGTTACCGACGAACAGGACTTGATTGAATGACTATTACTATGGATAGTTATGCAATTTATACTTTTTGGGAAAAGAAAAGGGTTTATGTTTAAAAACATGAGCATAAATTTTCTTTACTTTTATATGAAATATATTTAAAATATCACTTGTGCTTAAACATACTTAGATAATTTCTTAAAAAAATAGTTATATTTATTTTTTAAATGAAACTATTTCAACTTAAATTAAACTAACAAAAAATAAAATTAACTCAAATTAGCATATAGAAGAAATTATTTTATTCAGATTTATAGGAACAAAATACCGTGTAAAATACTTTTAACATTCCTATAATTAAATTTTTTAAGATTTTTTTAAAAAAACAACTCAACTTAGCAGTAGGAGAAAAACAACTCAACTCTCCCATCAACTTGAACCAAAACCATAGCAGGAGGGAAACAACTCAACCCAGCAACAGGAGGAAAACAACTCAACTAATGCTAGCACAGATTAATACGGACTTTGTGAAACACCCAATGCAGTCAACAAGTACAGAGCCCTCAACAAGTCTAGTGCGTGTTGGAACTCATGTATGTGAATCGATAATAAATTCTATTTAGCTTTACAAAGACTATGATTCCCATAAAAATGCTCACAAAGATTTCCAAAAGCGATTCGTTGATAATCCTTTCGGGCACGGGAATTCGATTTGTGATAGATTATGGTTTAGAGATTTTTTGAGAACGCCTGTTGCTGAGCATAAAAATATTTTACAAAATATTTTACGGGGAATTAATTTAGAAGACATTAAAGCGTGCTACAATTGCTGACAAAGTTTAAATAGGAAAAGTATACCAAATTTACCAAAATATAATGATTTTGTATACCCAGAAATTTCAGCACATCTTCCTACTTTGGATATGGTATCAGAAAGACTCATTTCTCCACGAATACCTTTCATGCAAATTACTAGATTGAGACATATACACGGTGAGTTTGGAATATTAGGGCAAATAATCAATGGTTCCAATATCCGTCAATACAATGGTCAATCGACTGCCACGAAATGTTGATGATGATTACTGTGTCAATGTTCACATCAAACAGAGGAAAATTCACAGAACTAGTTATCTGATGGGTTTGGTTATTAAAAGAAACATCAAAACATGGTTGCAATATTTAGTAGCTACTCCAATGTACAGAATGTATGATGAAACAATTGATGATAGTTTCTTCAATTTCAAACAGAGTGCGTCTCAAGTTCTTCAAGATGAAATCAGTGAAAATATAACTATTGAAGAGAGTCTTACAGCCCAGCAACAGACGTTGTTATGGAATGAAGAGAAATATCTTCGTATTGCTCCTGGAGAAGCGAATGTACCAAGAAGCTTGCTATCAAACCACTCATTGAATTTTTGAAACGAACACTGAATTTGACAATGACACTGATGGTAGAGAAGGAACAACAAGACACGGAACCACGATTGATACGGTTTTCTCAAGTTTTCTTGATCAACTACAATCGAGGATTTTCATATCCTACTTCAGTTACCACAAACCCATTGTTTCTGTTTGGAAAATGATGATGTAGAAAATTGAATAAAAATATTATTTTTATACAATAAATGAATTTTGAATTTTTGAATTTAATAAGTTCCCCCAGCAGTTTAATATATTTTGATGTATTTCTGCACTTACGACCAACGTCGCCAAAGAAGTTTCACTTTTATCGCGTGGCATTCCACGCACCATTCCCCCCCCTTGTGTTACAAACTTTGTAGATGGTGTATTTTTCTGTACTGTGAATTTTCTTTAAATAAATTAGATATAATTTGAATGTACTTTTAAAGAAAACCTATCAGATATAGTAATACATTATAAAACTGATAGCGACTATCAAATTGATCGCATTTGATTTCATTTGAATTTAATTTTTACACCTAGGAAATTACATTTGAGTTCAATCTATAACTGAATTTCAAAATTTATCGAAATTATTCCTGGATGTGGAGAAGAGTTTTAATACGCGCTAGGCTGACAGACAGACGAAGAGGACAATCCTCTCCTCTTTTGATTTTTTATGGAATGTCTCCTCTACTCACAGGAGGGAGCACATTGAAAATCTTTTAGAATGGTGTAACAGTCTTTGGACAAGGACTGCACCATTTTATTGATTTGGGAGTCTATGATTCTCTTTCAATTAATAAATACTTCCTTAATTATTTCACTGACAGCATCCGTTTTTTTAAAAAAATAATGGCAGCTGCAATCTAAACATTAAATTTAAATTTTTTTTTTTTTTTTTTTACATATTGTACGTTTTTTTTTTTTTTTTTTTGTTTTTTTTTTAAAATAATTTTTTACAGTAATAATAATTTTTTTTTTGGCATTCATATTTCTCATCCCTTTCGTAGTCCCTTCCCTTTCATAGTGATGCATTTTCTTTATCACGAATACATTAAATATTTTCCCCCTACATTATCGATCCCACTACTTACCATGAATTATATATAACGACAATTCCAAATGACTGATTATATGCGAGAGGAATTTCACTGTACGTTATTTATTATTTAACAGTTTAAAGGTGCTAATTTTTTTTTATTTGTTCAAAATCGTGCGAGAATGTAATTGTTTTTGTTGCTCTTTTTGTAAAAATAAGTTCTTCAGGTCTTTCTGCACAGCACAATTTATTGCGGACAAATAAATAAGAGATTATGAATACGGCACACAGCATAAGTTCAGATCATCGCATACAGCGTGTTCCCGAAGTGCGTGGGAGGAAGCGGGAAAAAGCGTGGGCGCGTCACAGATATCCTTACGCTAGAAAAAATAGTTCACTCTCGCTTCAACCCAACGTTTTCAAAATTTCTTACTTTTTACAAGAGATCAGATATAAATTAATTTCAAAGATATTTAGAACACCGAATGGGAAAGATTTTCTTTAGTTT
>BMAO01034330.1:0-40955 GCA_019973975.1 Trichonephila clavata | reverse complement strand
TTTTATTCCACCTTTCTCAAAGTTATATTTTATTAATAATTAAAATGAACAATTAATATTCATTAAATGCACTTGAATCGTCAGGATAAAGTGAATCAGTTTTCGCATTCTTTCTTACATATCTCCAAAATTGAAATTCATGTGTTTTTCCAAGTTAAGTTATTTGAATATCAACTGTTTTTAAAACTTATTTTGCACAGTTTATTTCAGTTATTAAATAAAATGGATCATCGTCGCAGCTTCAAAAAAGATTATTTCTTCGGCTAAACGAAAAAGAATATAGGACAGAATTTCAGGAATTGGAAAGAAAAGTGTGTATTTCTTTTTTTCTAAATTCTTTGTTCGCTGTTCATTTTCAAATATTGTGAAAGTTTCCACATACTAAATGGATTTATTGATTCGCATTTTAAATAAGATTCAAATATTCCGAAGATGAAATACCATTGATTTAAAATAAATCAGAAAGTTTTCCATAATTTTAGAATATTTTTAGTAACATTAATAGCGTAACGTAAATACAAATCACGATTACTTTTTACCAAGTACAGGGACAATTGCAAGTAACAGAAAAAGAATACTGCTTTTTTGTAATGTGGACAAAAAAAGGATGTAAAATGGAAAAAATATTCAGGGACAATGATTTTTGGCGTGATAAAATGTTAAAAAGTTGGAACCTTTTAATTTTAGTTGCTTATTGCCAGAACTTACAGATCCAAGGTATCCCAGATCGATGCCGATACGCAACCCGGCTTCGATTTTGGAGGCACAGGAAATAAAAAAAAAGGGAAAAACCTTGTAAATACATCTTTTTGCTGGATTAAATAAATTGACGCAATGAACTATTACTGCTAATTAGGTAATGTAAATATATATGTAAATACGTTGCATCATGAATATATATAATGAAATCATAAAAAAGAATTTTTTTTTGTTTTATCAGGTTTTTATTGTTTTGTATTAGTTATATTTTCACACACATATAAAGTTTCATATCTTCAATAAATGCAAGATTAAAAAAAAACTACAGATAAAAATTGATTCTTTTAAAGTATATACTGTGTTGGTACCCTTAAAATTTTAAAAATTTAGCCAAGTTATTAAAAAACTGCCAGATGAATTTTTAATATTGTAATATAAGTGTATACGTAATCAATCTTTAAAAATAATTTTTTACGTAAACACTTTTGTTACGTACTGTGAGTGACACGTGGAACAGGGTCCTCGCCCCTCACTCTGGAAACTGTGCTTTTAAATATAATATTTAATTGCACAGGGCAAATGGTTCAACAATTTTATATAAAATTCAAGCCCAGCACCACTGGAAGACCCACCATGTAGGGGAGCGATGCACGTTAAATCTGTGGAGAGCTCAAACGTCCTTCCGTTGGTGTGGTGTGGTAGTTAGAAGATGAGTGCTGTATCAGGTGTCATACATGGTTAAATGCTGATTTAAATTATTTTTATTGTTATTTATGAAATATATTGCTGGTTTCTGTTTGTGATATTGGCTATATAGCAAACTATGACTAGTTAACTATGGCAAATATAGCTTCCTTTACCACAGTATCTTTTGATTTTTTGTAATTGAATTTATATTAGAAATTCCAACACTAAAACTATTCTTCCATAAAATTGTGTGGGGCCCCAAAACCACTTTATCAGTGGCGTAGCTAGGTATCCAAAAAGCCTTGGTGGGGAAAAAAATAAAGAGAATATTGGTTGAGTTTTATTAAGTAAAAATATATTAGTATTTTAGGTATACAAATTTACTTCAAGTCAGCCCTGTGTCAAGCTCTGCAGAATATAGGAAAGCAAAGCTACATACTACTTACATATATGCCTATGGATTTCCTTGTGAATTTAGTGATAACCCAGCTTTGATTTGACACGTGATAGACAGGAAATGATAAAAAAAAATATGCATAAACAAGAAAATATAATACAAAATTATTATAATTATTTAAAATAAAACACACGAAAAAACAGAGGATGGGTCAAAGTTACATCAGTCTGTTGCAGATACCAGATTGCGAAATATTGAAACAGGAAAATAGCTTATTATGAATCATAATGTTATAAAAAATAAAATTACCAAGAAGAAATAGCTGTTGCCATAATTACAGCTATGTAACAATCTTTTATATTTATATCTCAATTATGAGAGAAATTATCGCTAGTTCGACTTGCCTGGTGTTCAAGGCGCGAGGGCCTCCTGAGCTCAAGGGACCCGGTGCACGGCACCACCTAGCCCATTGGTAGTTACGCCACTGTACTTTATTAAATTTATATAAGATTTTTTTTGTTACATGTCTTAAAAAGTTTTTAAATAAAATTATTGAACTGAATCGGAAACAAAGAACTGCTCTCTCTCTGAAATATTTCAGGAATGAGAAAAATTTAATTCACATTACACTATTCATTCCATTATTTTTATAAATTTCTCTTTTTATTAAACTGTTTAAAAAAGGATTTTGATGCAATTTAATATTGAGGAATATCACACAAAATTGTTTTGAATGTACAGAAATATACATATAAAGGTTTCTGCCTTAACTAAAACTTATATTTTTATAAAATTAATTACTTTACAAAATTCGGAATATTCCTTATTTCGTACTCATTGAAGATATTTAATTATCGTTGTAGATCTAACAAATGAAAAACTAATGTTCCTCAGACAGAAAAGAAACAGCGTAAAAAAAAGCAGTTTCCTTGTATAACTAGAATGTCGGGCAGCAATATTTTCATGTACCATGGGATGGGCAGTAAAAGAGGGGTCAGTTGTCATATGAATAGTCACAGCTGCTTGTAAACCTGACCCTCCTAGAACAAAAATAGATGGCGAAAGAGACGGGAGAGGGTTTCCTGTCTCGAGTTCCGATTACACTTAGATTGCCTATACACACATGATTTTCCCGATCACCCCACCGTCAGTACATGCTTATTCGCAGACGACTCTGCGGCATTGACCCAGGGCGTAAAACTCAGTTATACAATTAATAATATGCAACATTACCTCGACATACTCGAGAATTGGCTCACAGACTGGAGGATAGCTATAAATGTAGATAAATCTCAAGCTATTGTATTCAGAAAATGGGGCGTTATCGCCCCACAGACTGAACTCACACTCTTTGAAAACAACATCCAATGGGTCTCGGTTGTTCGTTACCTGGGTCTCTATCTAGATAATCGATTAACGTACAAACCACACATTGATTATCTCTCCGAAAAATTCTGGGGAAGAATTGCACTGGCCATCTCTCTTATTGGGAGAAGGTCACCACTCTCCCTAGAAAATAAAGTCATCCTTTACAAGCGCATTTTGCGCCCAGTAATAACATACGCTTGCCCCATCTGGGGCGCGGTGGCACCGACCCATACCAAACGGATTCAAATTATACAAAATAAAATTCTGAGAACCATAACTAACGCACCTTGGTACGTTAGGAATTCTGTCTTACACAACGACTTACACATGGAGCCGATCGATAACTACATCACTAAACTGTCTAGAAATGTTTTTAGAAGTATAGAAAATCACGACAACCCTTTAATTAAAGCAAAAACATTGTTCACGTATTCTCATACTAAAGTTAACTTCGCATACAAGTCTTCAAAATGGGAACTTCCACTGAAGCCTCCATAACTCAACAAAAAACATTTAATTTATACACTGAACTACACCACACGCTTCCGCAACTTGCTTAAAACTGGGTCATTTTGAGAATAATGACGTCATTCCCCATTTTCATCCCTGCGAACGCAGGGAACTTCGGCGTTTTTCACCCATCAATGCTTCTTCCTCCTCCCCTCCCCCCACCACGTTTTCTCCCGAAAGGGTTTATTTCGTGACGGCTTTACCTCGTACATTTTGCCTCCCTCCGGGAGGCGTTATTCTTCTAATGGTCTTTCTTTTTCACCCTATCTTCAGGGATACTGGGTATAAGCCATTTTTGGCTGGGACCCGCCATATCTAATTTTCGTTTTTACTTAGATTGCCTCTCTCAACTGTTGTAAAAGAGGCTTGTAAAATTCTGTGACGTCATTTTCTTTCAACATGAAAGCTGTCAGAACATAATCATCAGAAAATGGGATAAAGTAAATGCAAATTTGGAAAAATAATAGCTGGAAAAAAATGTTTATTAGAAAGTACAAGTCAAAGTTTGTACTCATGTAACTCCATCGCGCTGCCTATTGCTAGAGTTAGACATATTTGATCCTTGCATTATTATTATAAATTATCAATGCTTGTATAGATGAAAAATAATGAAATCAATAATAATTCATTCCGTTTTAAATTTGCATTCCAATAAATGTCTGTGATGGGTCTAAATATAATATAAAGGTACATAATTTTTGTTTACAGCCCGCAGGATTCTAATGTTTTTCCGAAGTGGCCCGCAAGGTCATTTGAGTTGGCCATCCCTGTTCTAAGCCAAGATCCGATAGCGAGAATGACACTTGAGTTTACAGTTTCTTTGTATTCTTCATGACCTTTATTGAACTTGGGAATCTCGCATCTTTAGTCATTATGGTATATAATCCTCCACGGTTTGAAATGCTGATTTAAATTCTTTTTATTGTTTTTTATAAAATATATTGTGTGCTGTTTTTGTTTGTGATATTAAAAATATAACATTAGTGTGATAAATAAAAAATATTTAGTATGATTGGTGAAAAAAGTTAATTGAAATTAAAATCTGGAATACAATAACTTCAAAACGATTTTGTAATTTGCCGAGACGGGTAAATCCAAAACAGAATGTATGCGAGATTTTCGACAAAAGAAACGTGAGAAAAAAAATAAAAAACTGAAGGAGAACAGTCGAAAAGAATTGCACAAAATTCAACTTCACGCAGCAGGGATTTTTTTTTTTGTTGCAACGAACACAAATCTCTCAGAAACAAACGGCCAAACCAATTACTGCTTTACCAAATCTGTTTGTCAGTCAGGTAACTTTACGATTGTCCGCTCATAGCTTTTTTGAATGATGAGCTCAAGCTCGAAATGACAACAAACCGAAATATATCGACAACTAACACTGGGACTGTTATTGACGTTGTTTTTCAAAGGTTATTAAATACTTTAAAATCTCAAGTATATGTGTCATATTTTAGTCATCATAAGTCTATTGTGTGTGTGTATTCCCCAAATTGAACAAGAATATTTATTTTTGATAAAAAAAATTACATGACTCTTTGTGTTAATTAAATAAAATTTTCATTAAAGATAAAATTATTCGATAGAAAATTATTTCCAATCATACCCGATTAATTTTTTTCAGGATTTATGTTACTATTGCGTATTTACCAGGATAACATGTCAGATGTTACACATCATATGCGACTACTGTAAGACTCGTTCCTTTTTTTTGTAACTGAATTTATATTAGAAATTCCAACACTAAAACTGTTCTTCCAAAAAACTGTGTGGGTCCCAAAACCAATACTCAATATACTTTATCAGTGGCGTAGCTAGGTATCCAAAGGTCTTGGTGCAAAAAAAGAGAGAATATTGGTGGAGTTTTATTAATTAAAAAAATATTAGAGTATTTTATATATATACATATACAAAGCTGATTCACATCAACCCTGTGTCAAGCTCTGCAGAACATAGGAAAGCAAAGTTACAAACTACTTACATGTATGCATATGAGTTTCCTTGTGAATTTAGTGATTACCCAGGTTCGATTTGACATGTGATAGATAGGAAATGATAAAAAGAATATGCACAAACAAGAAAATATAATACAAAATTATCATAATTATTTAAAATAAAACACACGAAAAAACAGAGGAGGGGTCAAAGTTACATCAGTCTGTTGCAGATACCAGATTGCGAAACATTGAAACAGGAAAATAGCTTATTATGAATCATATTGTTATAAAAAATAAAATGACCAAGAAGAAATAGCTCCCTGTGTAGATTTTTTTAGATGTATGGTAAGACATTTCATGGAACTTGATGTTTATTTTCAAGTAAAAATTAGAAAAATGAAAAATAATATAAACTTTTTTTAATACGTAAAATTCGCAACACAATATAAACAAAGGAAAAGAATTTAGGGGAATTCCTTACAAGTTTGAAATTACTTTCAACGGAGTTGCCATGATTATAGCTATGTAACAATCTTTTATATTTATATCTCAATTATGGGAGAAATTATCGCTAGTTCGACTTGCCTGGTGGTCAAGGCGCGAGGGTCCCCTGAGCTCAAGGGCAACCCGGCACCACCTAGCCCATTGGTAGTTACGCCACTGTACTTTATTAAATTTATATAAGATTTTTTTTTGTTACATGTCTTAAACCGTTTTTAAATAAAATTATTGAACTGAATCGGAAATAAAGAACTGACCTGAAATATTTCAGGAAAGAGAATAATTTAAATCGCATTACACTATTCATTCAATTAATTTATAAATTTCTCTTGTCGTTAAACTGTTTAAAAAAGGATTTTGATGCAATTTAATATTGAAGAATAGCACAGAAAATTGTTTTGAATGTACAGAAATATATATATATATATATAAAGGTTTCTGCCTTAACTAAAACTTATATTTTTATAAAATTCAAATGAAAAGCTGATGTTTCTCAAAACAGAAACGAAACAGCTTAAAAAAAGCAGTTTCTTTGTATAACTAGAATGTCAGGCACGGTTTTCATGTAATTGAAAACTGCCATGGGGTGGGCAGTAAAAGAGGGGTCAGTTGGTTGTAAACTGGACCCTCCAAGAACAAAAATAGAAGGCGAAAGAGAGGGGGGGGGAGTTTCCTGTCTCGAGCTCCCATTGCACTTAGAATCCCTCTCCCAACTGTTGTAGAAGAGGCTTGTATGATTCTGTGACGTCATTTTATTTCATCATGACAGCTCGCAGAACATAATCATCAGAATATGGGATCAAGTAAATGCAAATTTGGAAAAATAATAGCTTGAAAAAAAATGTTTATTTCAAAGTCAAGAAAATATTGAAAATTAAGAAAAAAAGGCATATAATTTATCTTTTATGAAGGAACTATTTACCTCCGATCATTAAGACCAGTACTCATGAGTACTTGGCCCTTCCTATAGAAACGCCCATTCACCCCTCCCAGAAGAGGGCGCTTTCATCGTTTTAGAGTTGGAATTTCTGTCTACGGGACCCTTAAGGTTAAAACTGACAATATCAAAACCAAATTTTGAAAATTTGTTATTGTAGTACCAGACTCATCTCTCCCTTTAAAATCATTCATTCATTTATTTTTATTTAACATTTATTTTATGTATTAATTAACTTTTAATTGTCTTGAGAGGCATTTGATGAATTTAAGTACACTATATTAAAAGACTTGATGAAATTTAATTACCGTTCTAAATCCGAACTTATTTATAAAGATGTAAAAAAGAAGATTTATGAATTACAAAAGAATTTCGTTTTTGTTTTCATCATGCTAGTCTAAAGTGATACCCACGGGCCACATGCGGCACAAACGAAAATTATAAAAATAATTAAATTTACACATTTTACTTAAAATATTAATGTTTGCAATATTTTTCATATACTTTCAATTCGGTGACTTTTATTTTGAAATAAAAATTTAAAAAAAAAAAACATTTTAGTATGCTACGAAAATTTACGTCAGAAAGTTCAGAAAAAGAGGCCATCGAACTGTGCAATTTAAACGACGATGAAAAGATTTTTCTTAGCGATGAAAAATTCATCAGCTATCCTAACCGATGCCATGGTTTTTAAAAATGGGGGACTCGTTAAAATGGTTAATAGTGAAGCTGTCACTGCTGGCAATACGATCTTGATGTCATATCATTGTATTGTACACGAGGGCAATTTATGTGGAAACATTTTAAAACTGGAAAGTTTATTAAGCGTTGTTATATAAGAACCATTAACTTTATAAGAGCAAAAGGATGTATTCATAGACAATTACAAGAGCTTCTTAAGGTAATGAGCACTGAATTTCCAGATGTTATTTATTATACACAAGTACGATGCTCAGTAAGGGGAAAATGCTCAAAATATTTTACGATTTGAAAACTGAAATACAATTATTTATGGAAACAAAAGGGAAACCTGTGACTGAATTTGAAGACGAAGATTGAGTTTTTGATTTAGCTTTTTTAGTAGACTTAACAGAACATTTGAATGATTTAAATTTGAGACTTCAAAAAAAAAAATCAATTTATATAATAACATGTTCAAAACAATAACAGCGTTCTAAAGAAAAAATTTCTGCACAATCAATTAACAGTAAAAGATTTCACACATATTTCACTACTTTGGCGGCCCACGAAACAATAAGTTGCATAAAATATGTAAAATATGCTGCATTAATTTTCGATTTAATTCAAGAGTTTGAAAAAAGATTTCAAGATTTTCGAAAAAATGAAGACTATTTCAGCATATTCTTACACCGTTTTCTCTAAAAATAAGTAATTGACCTTTGAATCTTCAAATGGAATTATTGAACTGCAAAGTAATATTCAACTGAAAGAAAAATTTGGGAATGTTTCTTCATACTGGAGTTTTATAAAGATTGCCTACTCCGTTATAAATATCCTCATTTTCATAATCATGCTGTATTAATGTCTTCTACTTTTGGCAGTACCTATATTTGTAAACAATTATTTTCAAGAATGAAGCATACAAAAAATAAAAATAGTACAACGATCACCGACAAACATCTTGAAAATGCACTAAGAATTGCAATTTCGTCTATAGAACCTGATATTGATTTGCTTGTTCAACACAAAAGCAAATTCATCTATATCATTAAATTTATATTTTTCTATCTTTATGAAATCCAAACTAAATGCAAATCGAACTTTTACAAATTTAAAATAAATATGTACCAAAATATGTACCTCATGTCTAAATTCAAATTAAAGATATTTAAAGTAAAAATAAGTTATAATTTATTTTAATAAAATTTCATAGTTAATTTTTATCTCAATTTGTTAAAAAAAATATTGTATGTGCGGCCCAGACAAAAAAAATATTTTTGCAATGCGACCCACAAGCGGTCATAGTTTAAACACCCATGGCTTACATAGACAAAGTGCCTGGAAATTATGCTATATAATTTGTAAATATTTTTATAACAATATGCTTAATGAAAACTTTTTAAAAGATTGGAATTGTCACAAAGAAATTAGTAATTGAATTATTGCTATTTATAGAAAATTAGGTTTTTGCATTCCTAAGATTAAGTTTCCTTACATATTTTTAACACCTAAATTCCATAAAAAATCTTGTTAAATTTAGAACTGTAACAAATGGTTTAAAAACATTTATTACTACTGCAATTAAAATGCTGTATAATATTATACAAAAAAAACTTCATCTATAAGCATTATAATAAAGCTATAATTAAAAATAATAAAGATATTATAGATTTTTCTAAAAATAAAAATATTTATTCAGTTCATAGTTATGATTTTGAAGATTTTTTCAATTCCATTGATATCAATGATATTATTAGGGTAATTTTAGAAAATCATAGTAATTATAACCTTAATATTAATTTACAAAAATTTAGAACTGTCAGATTTAGTCTTAAAAGAAAACTACATTAATTTTAATGGTTCACTGTATAAACAAACTAAAGGCTTGCCTCAAGGTGGCTCTGCTAGCAATAGTTTGGCTAATTTATATTTGCACTTTTACGAATATAAATATATTATTTATAATGATTATTACATTTTTAGATATATAGATGATCTAATTATTTTTGGTAAAAATAATAATGTTAACCCCATTTTATCCCGATTACTTAAACCTAATTAAAATTAATTACTTGGATTGATTTAATTACAGTTAAAACTAATTACTTGGATGCATCATTGCATATTAAGGATTATAAATTACATAGTAATATTTATAATAAACGAGATGATTTTAATTTTAACATTCTTAAGGGGCTTTACTGGAATTCAAATTTATCAACATCTATATATAGAAATATTATTCTTAACTATATTTATCGTAATAATGTATTATATAGTCAGTGATAAATCTAATATATATTTAAATTTTAATAACGTTATTAAACATTGTATTGAGCATGGATACCCTGCTAATTTTCTTTACAATTATGTTTCTAATAGTTCTCAGAGAAATGACAATATGTAATAATAATAGCATTTTTAATTAGTTGTACACATAATCGAAAGATGGTGCCACATGTTAAATAAATAAACAAACATATTCTATTTAAAATTAATTGTGTATGTCAGGGTTGTACTTTTATTTTCTATAAATTTTAAAACAATATTTAGAGGTTTTAAATGTACATATATATATATATATATATATATATATATATACTTAATGTTATTTTATCATAATTTACTAATTTTATGCGTTACTGCTATATTCCTTTTTATCGAGGGGGAAAAATGGTTGTTGCTGTACTCACATAGTAAGTTTTTCATCTAGTATTTTTTTTTTGCATCGATTTTAACATATACTAGCAATTATAAGTTTTATATTAATATATTGTGGTTTTATTTGCAAAAGTTAAACTTCTCTTGATATTCCTTACTTTTCTTATGGCCCAGCATCTTAGCTTATTCTTATTGGCAAACACAGATCAAGGTTGGCTAGCCGCAAAACTTTGTTTAAACCTGCAGTCTTGGTTCCTAAGGCCAGGAGTTTGCTATAGTACTACTGGGGCTACTGTGGTACTTTTTACTATCTTGACGAGTTATCTTAGGTTTTATAACTATTTTGTGTATATTTATGAATTATATACATAAAGAGAGAGAGGCAAATAAAATCTGAAGTGCAGAAGTTTATTTTTTGGTCAGCTAATGGGTTATGATCGTGACAAAATACTTTGACAAATTAATAAACAAGCAAAAAATATTATCTTTGAAATAAAAACAGAGATTTTATAATTAGAATAACAAAACAACAGTATTTACTCAAATAATATAATCTAATTTTAAAACACTCAAAATCATGGGAAGCGAGTGATAGTTCTTTTTAAAAAAAAAGAAGAAAAAAGAGCAGAACCACCTTTGGTATATGGTAAAAGTAAAAAAGGCAGGAAATCTCTTTAATTTTTGAACCGTTTGATTCTTAGAAATGTATACGACCACCGAAATCACAGTTTGTCCATTTTCAAATAAGCATTTTGCCGCACATATGTCCCCAATATCTTGACTAATAATACCCAGTCCACTTGTTTGACGACAAGTAATATCCATATGTCGAACCACAACATGCGAGTTGTTCTGTTTACGATACATCGCAATATCAGCGGCTCTGTGGCCCAGTCGTTTAAATTGTACGAAGCAATCAAAGTCAGGTATCGAAACACGTTCGTCATTGTCTAACTACGTCTCTGTCTAAAGGACTTAGCTTCTTCTCTGATCCTAAAGTGAGAAAACAAAAGCAAATATCCCACGGCCTAGACCGCAGGGGATGGGGGATGGGGGCGGAGCCCCTCCCAAATGAAGGAGAAAAAACAGAAGTTCACTGAACAGTGCACGCTTCCCCAACTTCCTGTTACGTATTTCCGTCCCTTTTCACGAAATCACTCCCACAAATCTCCAGGAATCGAGAGGAAAGTTAGTACATTAGTACATAAATCAATTAGTACATCAAAAAAGTACTAAATGTTAAATCTAGTGAAACGAAAAGTATATATAAATCAGTCCTTTTACAAAGACTACTTAATATAATTAATTCTAAAATAACTTTTCTGGCTCTCTGAGAAGCAAATTTGTCAGTGATTTTGGTGAAATCAATTTTTTCAGAGATTTTGGATTTTATAGAGAATGTGTCCTTATCTAAAAACCTTTCTTGTGTAGTTTTCCTAAAAACTTGTAGAAAAAATTTTTAAATCTATATTTTACCATTAGCAGTGCTCACACATCTAATATATAACACACTTTATTTGTTTTGTATGACTAATATCTGGCGTAGAGTCAAGAATTATAGTGTAATATTTTGCTTTTATTACAATGCGTGTTATCTCATTACGAATAGATTCGGCTAAAAGAGTAATTATTTCATTTTGAAAATGTTGCCCTAAGTAGTGTAAAATACGAGATTTGTTATTTTTTGCATTTACTGTCATTATTAAGGTGTTCTGAGTTTAAAAAATTACCACTATCTCAACTTCGTACTGGTTCATCTCTGAATGCCAAATTTTGACTGGCTGAACATTTTACTGCCGCTATCATTCTTTCAATGATAACCCGACATCGCTTCTTTTTTTTCTCTCGATTGTATACATTTTGTTGTTTCGCGTCATTAGTCCAATTTTCTTCCAGCCTTGTCTTTAATTCGCACCACGATCTTATACACTTGACTTGATTTAGAGTATTTTCATGGTTATTATAATAATTAAAAAGTACACTCAGTACTGAGATTTAAGCTCATTTTGGGCCCTAGGCGCAGAAAATCTACAGACCCCCTTGGCACAGCAGGATCGAAATTTATAAACAGAAAATCTGATTAAGTCCAGCTTATACGGGCCCTTGGCCCCGCCCCAAGCGCTCAACGGATAAACCGGCACCGTAGTTCTCATTCCAATGAAATTCAGCTTCCTCGAAAATTGTCGTTTCGGGGATGTCATTCCGCAACATTTAAATAGGAACGCGCGTGTGTGTGCAGTCCTATTTGAAAACATGTTTATGATAATTCTACCGAATTTATTTAAATTAAAAAAGAAAGTAAATATTGAAATAATTAACCTATTATTGACCTAATTCTTAAATTTTAAATATTTCAAAAGAATTTTTAAAAAATGCTTTTTCGATACTTTGATATATTTATAATTACAAAAGAATATTATTCTAAATTTCACTTCGCGTATAAGAAAAAGAAAAAGAACCGTCTAAAAACATATGGGTTATATTGAATTAACATGATGATTCAAAAAAATGATTCATAACTTATGATTCAGAAAAAAAATAATAAATTTACAATAAACAAGACAAATAAACCGTATTTTTTTAATACTGAGAACAGTAATGAAGAATGTGCAAATCTCGTTCTGGAAGTAGAAGATGTCTTTTGAAACAAAATTTAGCATCAATTAATATTATTTTGATTTAATCCAACGATGAAATTTTACAAATCATGTACTCTTAACTATAGCTATGGATACGGATAAACAAAATAATTTCATTGACATTAAAATTAGCTAGTTTTCTTTTAACTCAGTAATCCTTTCAATTAAAATCGTTATGCACTTATGTGAATTTATTCATTATATATACATAAATGTATACACATATATTAACAAAAAAGATTTTTTTAAAGTAAACATATTATTTTTATAGTCCGCTTTTTCAGGAAGGCAAATACAATATATAAAATATTCCTTAATACTTTATCTTAATAGGGTAAAAATTTAGTAGTACCCTTCCAATAAGGTCCCTTGTGTTTGACACAATATGTCCTACACCAGAAATTTAAACCTATCAGACCAGAATTTGGGTATTTTGTCATTTAATGCTAAAGAAATTAGTTTAATTAGAAATTCATGTCGTATTAATCTTTAAATAAATGATATACAAATAAATACCTTAGTCACAGGTTTTTTTTAAATTTCAAGTTCCTGAAAAATAAAAATTCTTAATAGAAAGAGTTTAATTATGGTGTAAATGTTTGAAATGAACAAAAAATCTTATACTTACAGAAATTTATTGAAAATATTCCGTTGTATCGATCTTTTTGAAAGCCAGTGTATTGTGTCCATCTAATCTAGTATTTTTATTTCTTATGTAAATCTAAAGGAAATGCGTCCGCACGAGTTGCAATCGCTCTATTACATATTCTGTTTTGTCTCTAAATCGAAGCATAAATAAATTGATTTATTAGGACAGCACTATATTTAATTTATTTAAAGAAAAACACAAAATTGTCTTTGAAATCTTAAAATTTTACAAAAAAGAAGTAAACTTTTTTCAGTGCCACTTAAATAGAATGTCCCTTAATATGAGGTAAATGCATAAGATTCATATTTAAAGAAACCGGTAGCATCATTAATTGTGCCTTATTTGGAGATGTACCTGGTAAAAAAAAGAGAGAGAGAAATTATTATTCCTTCTTCCCTCTAACCCGGCTAGATGTGTGGGAGGAACTAATTGATCAGACGACATGATTCACTGCAATTGCTTATTTGTCACAATATTCAACACAGCCACAATAATAATAATCCAATTAAGATAAATTTGATCAACACTTAGAAGACTGAGGTGAGACAAGATAGTGAGGGGATAATATATACGATCATTTAAATATATTCCAACGATAACTTATACAAGCTCGTTTTTACCTCAGACGTGCACTAACAATTTAACTCTCTAACTTATACTTAAAATATGAGCACAGTACCTGAACTTTTGCAATTCTTTATCCGTTAGACGAGGCCTTGAACACTTCTTAGAGATTTCAACTTCCCACGTCCTACACAGTTTACGTACTACTGCCGGATTCCACGCTTCTCATTAATTCACTTTAAATCCGAGCTATCCTCATTTAAGTTAACTTCAATTTTCACTTTACTAATCTTCGATTTTCACTTCACTAACTCCAAAACTCACGAATACAGAATATATATATTAAACTTAATTTGCACAATCCCGTTTTCCTATCTCGGTGAAAGTTGGTTGAAAGAATGCATGCCCTAAAGGAATCCCCAAGGAGTTAGTGGAAGGAACCGTATAGTTCCGTCACAAACTTAAAGTAGGAATTTGTATATAAAATCTTAAAAAATACAAATTAATTCAAAATTAAAGACATAATTACCTGTTGCTATTTCAAATGAGCGAAATGTAATGAACCATGCCAATTTCAGTAAGCCATTTTTTTCGAAAACAAGTCTATTGATGGTACAGATAACACAAGCTTTTATTTTAACTTCAAATAACATTCAAGACTGTTTTCCAAAAATTCTTATTGCCTCTGTCTACTTTAAATTGTTTGACACCAGGCATCCTGTGGGGGGAAAGACTGTTCTTTGTGACCCACTCGGGAAAGGGAGAAAGTTACAGAAGAAAATAAGAAAAAACATATCAAATTTCGTGATTTAACGTACACATCAGCCTCTAACTCATGAAGGTTCAAACAGACTTTAAATGTACATAGTACAGAATAAGAAAATAAGATACATAAAATGAAATACCAGATTCACATTGCTAGATACAAATATATGTAGGGTTGGATATGTGCAATATCACAACCCCTCCCCCTGTTACTTAGGGTAGAGCAGTCCACACTGGCGTCACACCCCGCCGGGAATGTTCGACTGAAGGACACACGGAAAATGACGCAGACGGACGTTAGAGACACTAAGCTCTAGACGTAGGAGGAAGACGTTCTCCTTTTGTGTTTTATATATTTTAAATATTTCATCCTTCATTTTGTTAAATAAAGTATTTATCCTCATTAGGTTGTAGTCATTTTCCCATATTTTGGGGGCTCGACCTTTCTCTTGCATATTAAGGAAAATCTCTTCTAGACGAGAAATTTTTTTTAAGACGCGTTAATATATTTTTTTTTCTTCTTCAATGGGTGCTACAGTGCTAAACGTGTAAAAACGACTTGTTGCTGTTGGACTTTCTTTTTGTTAGATTCATATAGTGCCTCAACTGGTTCTGGATTTATTGTACGGACTGATTCCCAACCCCAGGTAGGCAAAATTTAATTAAACGTATTTTTTGTTTGTTTATTTTGGCTTTCAACTTACTGTATTTAGTAGTTTTAACTCAGAGTGTGATTGGGAAATTTTGATTACAACCTTGCCCCGCCTATAAATTTTCAAAGTGATTAATTTTGTATATTAAGATGTCCTGTAAAAATATTAAATTAGGCGATATTCCTATAATTGCCAATTCGTTGAAATGTGGTACAACTCGTGCTGTAAAAACAATAAATTCTATATTAGGATTCACCGAATTTGACCGATCTTCGCGAAATAAAATAAGAAATTTTTCCACATTCCCTAAAGAGTTTAGAGTCGAAGAACACAAAGAAAATTTTTTAACCGAATTCTCATTGCCGGATTTCATCTCAGTTGCTAATTTATTGCATTTAGACGTGGAAACAAATGAGCAAAATTTATGCAATAGTATATTTAAAGCTTTGACGAACTTAGATGAATTCCTACTAACATTAAATAATTCAGAGACATCCTTTTCTGAAAGCGAGAACGTAGTTTTTTCTGAAAATCAATCCACGTTTCAAAAACGAACAGCAAAAGATCACCTCTCGTTAGACAGTAATTTTTCAACACAGGGAACAGACCAACACTCCCCCTTTCAACATCTGGACAGCACCGCAACCCTACCCAGTGTTCAAGGTTATTCTTTCATGCCGCCAATCAAAACGTCTCATCTCTTTGTACAAAAAATACTCCCCCCCCCCATTTAAACGATGCTTCCTTTACAGAGATGAATACTGTGACGTCATCACAATGGAGAAAGTGCCTCTATTCATAAACGTATCCACAGCCGGGGAACACGTGGCTTTGGTGGTATTGTGTTGTATCAGACAGCTGGACCGTCGGTGACGGTGTGTTTGGCAGACACTATGGGCCAGGCATCGCTGCATTATTTTCTATTCATGGGCAGTGATTGTACGTCTTGAATGCTGGCGCCTCTGCAGGCGGCGGCGAGGTGTTTGAAGTGCCAGATGTCAGCCGGGCCCTTGTCGCCGGGAACCTTTGAGAGGGACCGGACTTTTGTCATCTCTGCACGAATGGATGATGTGCAAGACCGTTGGTGCCGGGTGCAAAACCCTGAGGTCGGCCAATGGGGATTGATGAGGGGCGTGGAGTGAACCCGCCCCTAGAGTTTAAAAGAGTGGACTTCGGAAAGAGAGGGAAGACTCCTGAGAGACTCCCACGAGAGATGCCCGTAACTGAACCCTGTGGACGGAGGAAGACTCCGGACAGACTCCGACGATAGATTCCCAAAAGAGAAGCCTGCTGACGAAGGAAGGAGGAGAAAAGACTCCGGGCAGACTCCAACGAGAGATTCTAAAAAGAGAAGCCTGTGGACGAAGGAAGAAGGGGAGGACCCCGATAGACTCCGACGATTGACCTGCGAGACGTTAGGGACGGATATAGGAAGCAAGCACATGGCGTGAGCGTCCGGATCCATACCGACGAGAGACTCCTGAGGCGGTACCCAACGGGCGACTGAAAAAAGAAGCAAAGAGTGGACCCTTATGGAGACACCAATATGAAATAGAGCTAGCTTGCTGTATCAAACGAACACTTGTAACTAATATTTTTTCTCTATCCAATGATCTTTTGAATGTTGTCGTCAAATAAACATTTGATTATATCACAGTAATAAGGCATTCTTTAATAATTAGCTTAGCGTACACCTTCAATTTATTTCCACGACGTTACAATACCCAGTTTTGGACTTTATTGCGCGATATTTTAGCGACTAGTAGAAAATTTACTAGTGAAGATTTTTATTCTGTAAATAGTTTCTTTCGCGATATTGAAGAAAATTTTGATTTATTCCCAGCTATCAGTTCCTCTCAAAACTTAATTTTCGCAAAACGTCTAGTATGTGGAACTGCTAAATCATTTCTTTTTTCACAAAAAAATTTAAATACCTACGAGTCATTTAAAAAAGCTTTAATTGAAGAATTTTCGGATTCAGTTACATCCATAGAGATTCACCTCGAATTAGAGAAAAGAAAAATGTATAAAACCGAGACTTTATTGCAATATTTTAATTCCATGCGTGAATTAGCAAATAGATGTGATTCAAAAATTGACGAAACATCAATTATCCAGTACGTCATTAATGGAATTGATGGGCCTCGTTCAGATAAAATAATTCTATATGGTACAACCTCATTTTCCGAATTTAAGCAGAAATTACGTACCTATGAAACTGTCATTAAAAACATGGGAATACATAACTCTAATTCACCGAATTTTCGTCATTCATATGAAAGCCGAGGACGCGATTCTAAACAACAAAGCTTCTAAAGAAAACCCATAAAATTTAACGTTTCTGACGCAGCTAAAAATCCCCAATGTTGTTTTAATTGTAATGATATAGGTCACCTATCAAAATCTTGTCCTAATCATTCACGTGGTCTCAGATGCCTCTCGTGTAATCTTTATGGTCACAAATCATTTGAATGCCGACGAACTAATTTAAATAATAGTTCTACACCACCTTCTGGTGTAAATGCTGTGCATGAATTGCCTTCTCCTATAAATATGTGTAAAGACGTAACAAATTTTGGCCGTAAACTTAACGGATTAATAAACACAGGCAGCAATTTAACACTATTAAGAAATTCTACTTACATAAATATAGATGCACCGCCACTGAAACAAACCAAAACATTATTAACAGGTTTTGGTTTTTCGCGAATGAATGTGATAGGAACTTTTGATTCTGAAATTACTATCGACGATCAAATTTTTCCTGTTACTATTTCTGTTGTACCAAATTCTTGTACAAATTATAACCTCATAATCGGTTGTAACGTAATTAAACAAGCACATTTAAATATATCGCCTACATGCGTAAAATTTTCACAAATTGTAAGATCCTCTGATAGTGTAGATTAAAATTTTATTATGACGATTTCCGACGATTCACCCACATTTGATATCGGTCCAAATGTTTCTCAACATATAATCGAGCTGAAGTCGAACAACTGCTATCGACATACACGCCTAAAAAAACAAAAACTGTAAACATTGAGCTTGATATCGCTCTTACCGACGACGAACCGATATTTCATAAGCCCCGACGTTTGCCATTTGCCAAAGGAGGTATAGTGGACGCTCAAGTTGATGAATGGGGTTGAAAATGGAATTATCGAGCCATGTTCATCTCCTTACGCTAGTCAAGTTGTGGTAGTTAAGAAAAAAGACGGGAAATCAAGAGTTGGCATTGATCATAGACGCTTAAATCGCAAACTTATTAAAGATAACTATCCTCTTCCTTTGATTGACGATATTTTAGATTGTCTCCAAAATGCTAAAATATTTACTACTCTAGATCTAAAAAATGAATTTTTCCATGTCGCGGTAAATGAAAGGAGCCATAAATTTACTAGTTTTGTTACTCACAATGGGCAGTATCAATTTAGGCGAATGCCTTTTGGACTAAGTACTTGTCCTTCCACCTTTATGCGGTATATAAATGCCATTTTCCGACATCTGATTTCGAAAAGTATTGTTCTCCCATATATGGATGATGTTGTTATTTCCCCTGCTAATGAGTCCCAAGCCCTTGAATATCTAAAAAATGTTCTAGAGGTAGCTTGTGATTACGGACTTGAAATAAATTTTAAAAAATGTTAATTTTTACAAAATAAAATTGAGTTTCTTGGCCATATTATAGAATACTGTAGATTGTTTCCTTCCCCTTCAAAAACTAAAGCTGTTATTAATTATCCAGATCTTAAAAATATTAAAGACGTTCGACGATTTCTTGGTCTTACTGGCTGTTTTAGAAAGTTTTTACCCTCATAT
This sequence comes from Trichonephila clavata, assembly GCA_019973975.1. NCBI lineage: Eukaryota > Metazoa > Arthropoda > Arachnida > Araneae > Nephilidae > Trichonephila > Trichonephila clavata. Next base: position 21,482 of record BMAO01034330.1, on the reverse strand, counting down.
TCGACTATAGCAAAACCTTTGAGGGACCTCCTTCGTAAGGACTCGCCTTTCCAATTTTATGCTGGACAACAGGCAGCATTTCAAAAATTAAAATACTTACTTTCCCAACAACCCGTTTTAAGTATTTTTAATCAAAATTCTCCCACTGAGATTCACACTGACGCTTCAATTGACGGTTTGGGTGCAGTCCTACTCCAAAAATCCATACATGACAATCAGTTTCACCCTGTATTCTACATGTCAAAAAAGACATCAGACAATGAAAGAAAGTACACTAGTTTTGAACTAGAAGTCCTTGCAGTGGTCGAAGCACTTAAAAAGTTTCACATTTATGTACTATGGACATCATTCAAAATTATTACTGACTGTGACGCCCTCGTCAAAACAATAAGTAAAAAAGTGCTTAGCCCCAGGATAGCCAGATGGGCACTTTATCTCCAAGAATTTAACTATACAATAGAACACCGTACAGGCTCAAAAATGGCTCACGTGGATGTTCTCAGTCGACCTCCACAATGTATGCTAATCCAAAATAGTGTCCATCTTCAATTTATGAAAGCACAACAGGCTGATGACCAAATAGCAGCGATAAAGACGCTTCTAGAAACAACGCCGCATGATAACTATATTGTAAAAAACAAACTTCTGTACAAAACAGTCAATGGCACCGATTTACTAGTGGTTCCTGACGAAATGCAGGCTAACATCATTAAAACTGCACATGGACTGCTGACATTTTACTGTTCTACGCACACAAGATTTAATTAGCAAAGACTTTTACATCCCACGACTTAAAGACAAAGTTGAAAAATGCAGTCAAAATTGCGTTACATACATTCTCACAAACCGGAAACGTGGTAAACAAGATGGCATGCTTAACCCGGTAGAAAAAAAACGACTTACCACTCCATACATTTCATCTAGATCATTTGGGTCCCCTAGCGACAACTTCTAAGAAATACAAGCACGTTTTTATAGTGATAGACGCATTCAGTAAATTTACATGGCTGTATCCCACTAGATCTACAGATGCTGCAGAAGCCATAAATCGATTAGAAAACCAACGACATGTCTTCGGAAACCCCGCTAGGATTATCACTGATAAAGGATCCGCAATTACTTCCTCCGCATTTGAAGATTACTGTAATAAGCAAAACATCCTCCATATCGCCATTACAACTGGTCTCCCAAGATCTAATGGCCAAATTGAAAAACAAAATTCCACCATTATTGCTGTGCTGTCAAAATTTATGTCAACGATCCTGAGAAATGGTACTCTCACGTACCCCACCTGCAAGAAATCCTGAACTCAACTTTTCAAAGAAGCATCAAGATGACTCCATTTGAACTCCTTTTTGGCACCAAGATGAAGTCTTGCCAGGACATTGAGATAGTCCAACTTCTTAACGATGAGATTACAGCTCAATTCCAAGAGCAACGCGATGCTCTCTGTCAAGATGCCAAAAAGCAAATCTACAAAGTTCAAGATGAGAATCGCCGCACGTACAATCTCCGGCGCAAACAAGCTCATTAATATCAACTACACGACCTAGTAGCAATTAAACGCAGTTTGGTCCAGGCTTGAAACTTAAGCAAAAATACCTCGGACCATACAAAGTTACAAAAGTCAAGCACAATGACACTTATGACGTAGAAAAGTGTGATTTCGTTGACGGACCATCAAAAACGTCTACTTGTGCAGAATTCATGAAACTCTGGCCAAACCAAATTAACTCTACATGATTTCTCCATTAAAAACTGTTAACAATTTTTTTTCCTGTGAAAGACTTTCGTTATTGACATCATCAGCAGAATTTTTATTTATTTATTTATTTTTGCTCCCATTTTTATTGAATGACTCTAATATTTTCTTATTTCATTTTAGTGCAAATTTAAGTATTTAGAAGTACGAGTATCTTGCTTGAATATGTTCCTTATTCTAGATTCTTATTTTAGCCTTGATCTTATTTGTATCGTTAACATAATTTGTTTTACCCCAGTGGTAATGTATGAAATTTTTCCTATTTATCAATTATTACTTTAAATTTGCTCATTTTTCAGTATTTTTGTAATTTTTCTTTGATGATATTTTGTGTTGTGTATAATTCTTTTATTTAGAGTGTAACTGTGTATATTTTTAATATTTTATTACTATATATCTGTACCATTTTATCATTGTAAATAATCAGGCGAGGTCGCCTTCCCGGTCATGATGGCTGATGTAGGGTTGAATATGTGCAATGTTACTTAGGGTGGAGCAGTCCACACTGACGTCACACCCCTCCAGGAATGTCCGACTGAAGGACACACGGGAAATGACGCAGACGGACGTTAGAGACGCTAAGCTCTAGACGTAGGAGGAAGACGTTCTCCTTTGGTGTTTTATATATTTTAAATATTTCATCCTTCATTTTGTTAAATAAAGCATTTATCATCATTAAATTGTAGTCATTTTCCCATATATATAACTGAAAATTCCAAAAAAGATACATCAAATATACATTTAAAAATAAATTCTGTCAGAAAACCAACTAAATATTTGAATGGGAAGGTAAATACAAGAAATTTTTTTTACAGATATTTATAAATTATAAAAGTGAACACAGAGCTTTTTAACAAGCATAATTTTTAACTCTACATAAAGGCAGAATTTTGAAGAACTGCAATTTGCTGAATGCTGCTATAATCAAAATATTGTTTTGTGCACATTTGTCACCCTTAACGCAGTATTACTATATACAAATGATAATTGTTTGTACTAGTATCCCGAGGTCGGAGATCCATATACTTGCTACAACGAATCGCTACGCAGTATAATTTTTATTTAAAAAAAATGTTATATACAAATTTAATTAGCAGTAGTTGGCATTTCAATTCAGTCTAAAATAAAATTCCAGGTATTTAAATAAGGTACAGTTTCCAACGAAAAATTATAATATTTCAAAAAATATTTTCATACCAATGTTTTTGTAAAAAAAATAATTTTTTTTTAATTTTAAATTCGGTCTAAAGGCCCTAATTCCTCTAAAATTTACCATCTCGGACATGAGTCAAATTTCCCGGGTTCTAGAGCCGCTCCTGTTACTAACATAGAGACAATAGTAAGGGGCTAAGTGGATCATATGAAATTACTCTCCAACTCGGACTATACATGTAAGCGGGACCACAGGAGAGTAGCTTTTAATATAAGTTTTCTTTTATTTCTGTTTTCAGTGATATGTTGTGAATCGCTTGATTCACCTGTTTGATCATATGGCATCTGTTTACAGTTAAGCTCTTACAACATAAAATTAAATTTCACTAACATTAATAATGCTAAGTGAATATTGAAATGTTTTTCAAACAGGCGCTTTGTAATGAAATTCATTAACTCAAAAGAAGTGGCAAGATTCTTTTCCTTATAACTTAATACCGAATAAAATTACAAGAGCTACCTATTGATAGAGGTATAAACCACTAAAAAGGAAAACGAGAAATGTTTATAAGCATTGTAAAACCGTTGGCAAAAATCACTTCTTTCCCTATTTTGCTTTTCTAAATTGTAAGGTTATTATTAAATTGAAAACTTTTAATTTCCCCAAATTCAGTTTGAATTTAAACATTGTTAAATTAACCGTATTAAATATTTTCGTAAAGCAACTTTCGCAAAAATCCTTTTCGAGACACCCTTATTTAACATGGATCCACAGTGTGCTGCCTATAATGCCGCTATTAAACAGAACAAAGCAAAAAATACCCCTTTTTAATGCGATATTTTCGGCTCCACCAAAAATTTTGCTATCAGATGAAGCATGCTTGTATAGGGTAGACATTTATGGGCCAACACACTAACATTCTATTTTTCTTAAATTAGGCTGTGTTATTGGGAAATCGACACTTGATTTTTCCAATATAACTATTCAAAATTCAGCATATTTATTCGATTTATTATATGTTTTATTTTGAGAAATTTGTAAAAATATTTGTTTGAATGATAGAATCATATATACGGCCCCCCCCCCCCTGGTTTGGTCGCCGGCGTGCAGTGTACGCTCTGCACACCTGCTAGGTTCGGCGCTGAGCATAAGAATGAATTAAAGCGCCCTCATGAATTCAAAACCGTAAAGGCGATTCACGCGCAGGGTATGACATACCAGAAAAGGCTGTATCCAAAAATAAATACATATAAGGCCCCTCAAAGGATATGACCTTAATGTCAGTTACACGAGAAATTATTCATTTTCCAAAAAGTTTAGAAGGAGCGTTGAAAAAAGCTAAACGGTGAGTAATTCACACATCCTGACAGAAAACTTGTACGTCAATGTGGCGATTCAAACTGTTGCACTGCTATTTATGAATATTATTCAAGGGGTGTTTTACAATTGGATAACGTACTTCCTCATTCCCTGTTGTATTTCATCGTGCTGAACGTGTTACGTTGGTCTGCTAGATCCCCAGATCTTTCTCCAATCGGGCATGAATGGGAAATCATTGAAATCAATGACAGCTTCATCCACAACCAGAATTAAGCATTAATCGACAATATTTTTTTCTTGGTGTTGGGATTTTTTCCCCATCAGTGTAAAATGTACCCGAGAGTAATTAAGCCCGACTGTGAACTAAAAACGAACTTGTTTGACTGCTGACTTGAACAGTATTCATTTGTTCGAAATAAAATTTGGACAAAAAGGGGAAACAAAGCATACGAAAAATTTGTACTGATAGCAACAATACACATATACCGAAAAATTATGGCTAGTGCTGTTACACAACTCAAATGCGGGTTGCAATATCGGTTCAAGATCTTTTTGTTGCACCGTTGAACTTATAAATAAAATCCATCAAGCTTGGGCCCCTGGTGGCTGCCAGGTTCGCCACCCGCTGAATCCGCCTCTGTTTACTAAGTGTTGTAAACTTATAGAAGGATAGGAAACATAAAAAAACCTTGCAAATCTCAAACTTACCTTAAGGTAATACGCCTTTAAGGGAAGAAAATAATTTCTCAGTTGATCTATTTTTGTTCAGGGAAAGACCGTGTTATGTGTTTCGATTTAAGCCCACTTCATATAGAATGCATGACACGCATATACTTTTTTTAAAAACATTTATTATATTGTTATTATTAATTAAATCTGTGATCATAGATGGACGATGATTGTGATTACAATGACGTTGTCACACTGCAGCGATCGGAAGGATAAACCCTTTTTATATACTAATCTCGTAAGTAATCGTGGCACCGAATGTCCCTTAGATTTCCTTGCCGATAGCTTTCCATTCATAGAGAGCTCAATGAGTAGCCAACATAAAAGGAGTGATATTGCATTGGATATCCAACATTTCTATCGGCCTCCAAAAGCATCCAGTTACAGTTTGTGTCGCCATGTAAACGGAGTCGATAAAAAGTCACACAATGCTCACTGTAGTCAAGAGGAGAACGCACTTCGTCGTGTTTATAATTAGGACAACGGCGGTTTTTTGTTATCCGTGAAAGAACGCTTTTGTGGCCGCTCTTAATGAGCAGTTCACGGATTCACTTTCGTTCGTTACTTTCACTTTCGTTCGAAAGAAAAGGTCGGAGGACATTGTCGAGAGATGATCGCAGTTGCAGATTATTCAAATGACAAGCTCTCTAATTGGAAGAGTCTCGTACGCACAGAAGACGCGAGGAGTTGAATGAGTTATCAAAACTAGTCTCGTGGTCAAAAGAGTGTCCAGGGTTCCTAAGTTGTTGTTTTTTTTTGCTTGTGGAGCCCTTATTCTTAAATTTATGTGGATTCGCTCCCCTCTTGCGCATGCATAATATATCTACTATTTGCATATTTGTCTAATTTTAAACAACAAAGACTGAATAATAAAAAGGAATTATGAAATAAACTTTAAAAAATTACTGAAAATTAATATTTTTAAGTGTCAGCTGCAGCACTGCTTCCTCCCAATACGCCACTGCTTGTAGATGTGTTGAGATTTTTTTTTATTAACATCGTACTCTAAAGAAACGCTATTAGCGAGGGATGTCGTCATTTTAAACTTCGGTAATGGGACGAGGACGAAACCTGAGCTGGTACCTCTTTAAACTTCTTGACTACGCAAACATGAGGACTTTGAGCCATGATATAAATTTAACGTGCATCAGCCCCTCTACTTAGTGGGTCTTTAGTGACACAAGGACTCGAACCCGTGACTTGTCGATGTGGGTCACAAGTTTTCACCCAAGACTACTTGGCTACAGTAGTCGCAGATGTACACAGGTAACATATTTCAATAAGACAAAAACGTTTATTAACATAAATTATAATATATATCTCGATGCAATAATATTTCTTAATTACGTCTGAACAAAATCTTTACTTCTGAATGTGACTATTTCTATATTAATCCTTGCTTTCTTTCCGATCATTAACTGACTCCCCCCCCCCTTGACTAAAGATCTTTAAGAGCACAAAAAGTACCTCTAAAATACCTTATAACTGCATTATTTTCTTAGACATTAACTTATTTTACTGTTATATTACTAATAAAATCCTTAATAGTATTTCATAATGGACTTCTAAATACATAGAATCTAATCTCAATGTACAATTATTTTGCCCCTCAAAGCATCTATCGCTAGCCTGGGACAGATATTTTCACAGGTTTAAGGGTCACAGGTTCGATACCTACCGCCTTTGAGGAGGGCCAATGCACGTTAAATCTGTCGTATCTCAAAATCCTTTCGTTGCCATGGTGTGGTAGTTTGAAAAGTCATCAACACTTGACCGTGGTTCAAAATGGCGAGGTCCGTCTTGTTGCTTTATAGCAGAGGTCTTCAAACTGTGTTCTTTGGAGCTCAGAAGTACCACAAAGCATACTCAGGATCAGAATAAAAAAAGCGAAAAGAAAATTATATATGTGTAGGCAAAATAAATTCTCCTTCTCTATGAAGTTTGAATAACTACGAGTATCTACAACTCCTCCTAGCCATATAAAAAGGAAAATATTATTTATAACTGTATTTTGTGTAATACTCTATTTAAACTTTTACAAAAATATTAAAACATTACAAATTTTGTTTATGTACTACCTACCAGATTGGGAATATTCTGTTGTTTACTATTCCAGATTCCATAGTGTTGTATGTCATGGTTAAATTATAAGCATAGTTTGACAAGTTGTCAATAACTTACATGACATCCCAATATTGTCAGTAATCCAGGAATATAGTATTACTTGAACGGCAAGTGATGTGGGCGTTTCAAATGTGCCGCCATTAACGAAATGTAAACAAACCCGGAAAACGGGGTGAGAAACGAGTGGAGTTGAGAAACAGCTTTTGCTGATGGCAGCTGTGCATTGGAGATCCGATCGTCGCTTGTGACGTCACGGTGCTATCTGGCCACTCAGGAGTTTCTCAATAGTTTACATCGCTTGTTGTGGATGTGATACAATATGCAAATTATATTAGTGTATAAATACGGATCGCTACTGCTGTGAAAAATCAGTAGCAGTTGAGTGTTTCTCAGCGAGCAGCTGACACCATACTCATGTTTTGAGCAAGGTGCTCAGGTAAAATGTTTTTCAACTCTGTTTTATCATTGTAAGAATGTCACTGTAAATTTCATCTTTTGAATCATCTTCAATAAATATGGTTGTTTACGAAATTCTCGTCTTTGATGAAAAGTCCTCCACACCCGTTATTTAATTTTAAGATCCACTGTTTAACTCTGCTAATTAGTTAGTTTTTCACACTTTAATGTTGGAAGTGTAGAACTCAAGATAGGAAGACACATGGAAATAATTTTATACTCATTAATACATTGTTTTACACAACTAAATAGTTTTCTATTGGAAACGCACCTTTCTTTCATTCAAGGAAAAAAATCATCCATAATATATAAAGGAACACCTTATCGCCCTAACAACAGATTCGACGTTAAAAACTAAATTTAAGCAAGAACAGTTCCTAAATTTTAGACTGGAAATTAATGCAAATTACACGGGATTTTTCACCCATCTCAACTCGTGTGGATACAAAAATAAAAACAAATCAAACGCAGAATGCGACAGCAGATAATTTCAATAGACAGTTTGTGTAAAAACAAATGCAAGCCCATTTGTTAAATAGAATGCATTAATTTATGGAACACAGATTAATATTAAGGTGTAAATTTTAGTAACAAACAATTTTTTTAATTGTCTATAACATGTTCATCTACTTTAAATATTATTGTATTCTTTTAGTGTATTGGAATGGGGTTCCTTTTATTCTTCTGAGAGTGAGACATAAAAGTTTGAAGCCCATTGCTTTAGAGTTAATCAACATTTACTCACACGATTTTGAGCCCCAACAAATGTAACGTGCATCAACTTCTTGACACAGACTCGAACCCAAAACTCGAGATCGGTCGATCACTTCGGGTAGAAAACCAGAAGCAACAATGCGCTCGTGCGCTAAAAATATATCTATTTTTATGCACTTGCAGCTTTAAAACTTAATTAAATATCTTTATAAAAATATAATGTTTCTTTTTTTATTTTTAATTTTAAAATTTTATAAAGTATTATTATGTATATACAAACAGCAGATGAAACTTCGAGCCTATTTTGAACCGAAAAAAAACGAGATTGTTTTAAGAAGTCATGAATATATTAGGAAAAATAAGGCGTTTTTAAGTGAAAGCATTTGATGAACACATTTTGCATGCAAAAATATTCTCTGTTTAGATTTTATTCTTTTGGATTATTCTAAGATAACGTTACTAGTTTGAATAGAAACACATTCAATATTGTACTACATTTTTTGTACAACTTTATTTCATTTTTTTTTTCTTTTTGAAATATTTTAGTACAACATATTACAAGAAAGCGTACCTTGTTACTTCCTCACTAGTAAAAGGATCAACAATACAAAAAAAGTTCAAAAGTAAATAAAGAACATTTCATGCGTCTTTACACAGGACATAAATCAATATAGAAGCACAGGACATCTGTCCAAATACAAAACTTCTTTTTTCTTATTCCCCCCCCCCCCCACATTTCTTCACCCAGGACGCATCCCCTTGTAAGTACAGATTCTTTTCATAGCTGAGAAGACACAGGAAGCCATCTTACTGTTCTAATAGGCGGCAGCTGTCAGAAATTGTCACACTCTCCTCCCGCAAGATGCGTAGGAGTGGGGGTCCAGATGGTGGGGCACAGATGCGTGAAACGGCAGCTGCCCTCAGGTGAGCACTCGCGCTTCCGAAAGCCATTTTTTACAAACCAAATGTTCGGCTAGGTGGAGATAGCCTCGAATATCAGCTACAAATTGCAATGATTGATTGATCGATTAATGTATTTTTTTTCTTTCGAAAATGCACTCACTTGTGAATACCGAATATCATTGAGTTTTCTAATATTAATGAGAAGGCAGTTAATAAAAAAAGGCAAGAAAACTAACAAACACATTTTTTTAGATAACATTTATTTATGTAGTAACAAATTATGTGTGTAAAAAGCAAATGAAGATTTAAAAAGAAACTGTTGATTTTTTAAGTGTTCTCCCAAATCAGATTTGGTCTCTTTGGTTATGCCCTGTGTTTGGTGAAGCCTAATTTGCGGTTTTTTTTTTTTTTAATGTTCACGTCCTAACTTTTTCAGATTTATTTATGAATGCGGTATGTGTGTGTGTGTGTATGTGTCTCTTTTTAAAATTTATGTATACATATTTCATACATTTTTCTTTCTTTATTTCGGAAGATTCGGATCTTCCTTTGATACAGAAGATTTCTTTATTACAATTTAAGGAATAAAACTTTGGTATTATCAAAGAGGTAACACAGTACTGGAGAATCTACCGTATTTATTTGAATCTAAGCCACACTTTTTTTCCAGTATTAATGCTACTAAAAATCGGGTGCGGTTTGGAATCGAAGATTGAAAAATTTGTTGAATTACAACTTTATTTATGTATTTAAAATTCTATAATATTGATAAAATAATTAAGTATTCGCTTCTTATTTGTTCTCATTTTAAATTTATTTTAATTTCGTGAAATTGGATTTCGATATTCCGTTTTACATTATTTTTAATTTTTCACAAAATATTGTTCAGAATTTAGGGTGCGGCTTCAATTCGAATAAATATGTTAATTATATCCTGACGCTATTGCTTCTGGTTAATTAATTTTTTTTACAGAATTACAAGAAAAAAATTTCAAAAGCTTGCTTGCAAAAAAATTTTTTTTAAAGAAGTATAAGAATAAAACTTGACGAGAAATTATACAAATTGCGCAATTTTGTTTTTAGCAGTAGCCAAAAACAAGGATCTTTCTAAATTTTCGTTTATTCGAGATATCCCTTTTTTATTTATTTATTGACCCTTAAAAATTTATTCTCAAAATATAAGCGAATTCAAATAGATTTGCATATTTTTATTCAGAATCTGGTAATTATTTGTCATTCGTGTTTCTGGAAGCAACAAAAGAAGATCCACGAAGTTAAGTAACTTATTTCGCGAATACTAATTTTAAATGTCCATGAGTTCTTATTCGGGGGAGTTTTTTTAAGTGAAATGGTTATCAAAGCCCTATTCCCTTTTTTGGAATGTTGAGCTGTTGATAGGAATGCCGTTCTTTTACTAAAAAAGAGCCAGTAGTGATGTTTCCCGAACTTGTATCGTGCCTTGCTGGGGCTTTGAGAACCAATTCAATTTTAAAGCATAGCCCTCTTGCGGAATGCGCCTACCTCTTGCTCGTTGTATCCTAGTGATCAAAGTCACGGACTCGTGTATCATGAGTACAAGCCTAGTGCCGGTAAAGACCCGTCGTGCTGATGCGCGTGAAATGTGTTGAAGTTTAAACGTTCTCCCATTGGTGTGAAGTGGAAGTTAGGAGATATCTCCTCACTTAAATATGGTTCAAAATTACGAGGTACGTCGACAATAGCCCTCGTGCAGCTTTATAGTGCGACGTAAATACCATCTCACTCTCTCTCACCTCAGCAGTTGAACGCTTAAACAGTGAGGGAATTCTGTTGGCTCGACTCATGACCCTTTAATAAGTACAAAATCATTAAATGTAAAAAGAAGAAACAAAAACTCTCTTGATACTTAGGCTATCAAAATTCTTCTGAATATATTTCAATTTCAACCGTTTGTTTTTAATTGAAGAAAAAAATTTTAACCAGACTTTTTTCTACTCCCTTTCCCCTTTCTTTTTAAAAAAATAGTGCAAACCTGTGGATAATAGACGCATGAATATAGATGTAGCTTTAATTTTCTATTGAATCAGTGTTTTGCAGCAGTAATTTTCTATTGATTATTATTTCAATAATAATTGGAGGCTTGAGTGAGTGAATACTCATCTACTCGAGGGTCTTTAGAGACGGACATGGAAGATCTGAACCACAGTCAAGTGACAAAGACTACACCTGAGTAGGCACCCCTTCTCCTAATTTCCACACCACATTCAACGGGAGAACGTGTGAGCCTCGACATATTTAACATTCACCGGCTTTCTATGCACGGCAGGTCTTCAGTGATACCAGGCTCAAATTCATGACACGCCGGCCACGAGTTAAACTTGACCACTAGGCTACAGCTGCCACATTAGTCAGAGGCATTATGTGTTACAACATAATAACGTGAGTTAAATGCTGCGGTGGTTTGAAAAACAAACAAACCATTTTAAGTTAGTTCTAGCATAAATTAAACGACTGGATGATATGAAAATAACAAAAACTTTAAGGCTATTTTATATGTCGCTTATTATTCCCTAAAGGTTTTTGCAAAAATGTACAAAATCCAGCAAAAAATGCATTGGAACATCCTCTTCGACAGTGAATGGAAGGAAGAACCTACACTTTTTTCTGCATAATCATTGCCAAATTTTGAAAAGAATACCTTTTTATTTTTAAAAATCAATTATTTTCACCTGCTGTTTTTCGTTAAAGGGGGAGAGAAAAAGGGGTGTTTTCTCTTTCTGAATGTGTTTCACATTCTTCCTATTCTTAACCGCAATTTTCGTAAATATTTTTCACCTATTCTTATTTTCGAACTTATGATTTGAAATAAGAAATACAAGCCATAATAATATCAGAAATTGAAAGTAAAAAGGAAACATCTTTGGAATAAATTCTGAAAAACACAATACAAGGGTTGTGGACATAAAGCATTTTACTTTGTTGTGTTGCACATTACAGGTGAAGTTGAAAGTCTCGCTCTCTGTAGGAATGTAATTACAAATTTTTTTAAGCAGAATAAATTTTGATTTCGAAGAGAGAGGTTTGTGCATCCCTCGCTCACTTTCTTGGGAAGAAGTATAATTTTTTCCAAACTGAAGTTTAGCATCCTACGTTTCGAAAGATTCAACAAGAATTTATTGGCAAATTTACTAATAGGAATTTTATAAAATTTACATCTGCTTGTATTTATTAAATGGTTTCTATTTCGGAAATTTGTTCTCGATCTCGGTAATTTTTCTTAATTAGATTTTACTTTCCCCCACTCAGCATAAATGCAAACAAAGCATCTAATGCCTTGTGAATTTTAATCATGTCATGAAGTGATCGATGTTGTATTCGAAAATTCCTATTATTTTAAAAGCTTTCGGGGGTCATTTTCTGCTCGTGAAAAGATGGTCTACTGTAACGAGTGTTCATCTTGATTTTTTGTCACGGCCTGAGCTCCACATCTCTTATTAGTCTTGGCAACCGGGGGGGGGGGGGTCATGTCACGAATGTTGTGAATTATGGACCAGGGGGTCTGAGTGGGTGGAGTGTAGTTGACACTACCCTCAGACTTTACGTGGTCTATGTCGATAGAAACCATATGTAACGCATTCTATCTCTGAGGAATCTTGAACTGGGCTTCGGTATAACTGGATGTGCTGTTGTTTACTCGTTATATGTTAAATCAGACTCTTTTTCTTGGCTTCGGCGTACCAGGTGCCGTTGTTTGCTAGGATTTTTATCCTGAATATTAGAATTTATTCTTTCAGTAATTCAGTCTAATAATTGTAATAATTAGTTAAAGATTGTTAAGTTTATCGTTAAAAGTTTTTGTTACCAATAAATCCAGGGGAAAAAATTCTAGGACTCCAGAATATTATTATTTTATAACACCACACACACGCAACAGTAATTATTAGCGAATTCATCTACTGATGTTGAAGAGTGAGTTGGCCACGAGTTTAAGTTCTGTCGATGCGATATGCAATTTCGTCCTCATCACTCGACTGTGGTTCAAAATAACGAGGTTCATTGCCAATGGTGCTTCGTAGTGTGATAATCAAAAATAATGTCGGTTAGATTTAAACTGCGGTCTATTTTTTCAACTATACCAACCAACTGACTCACCTGTGCATTGATTGAATAATTTCTTGTGGGAAGGAAGGCTCGGGTTTACAAACATGAAAAACTGCATTGAATCTAAAAACAGTCTGGAATAGGTCACACAGGGAGTTTCTTAATGTTGCGCATTATGTAAATCGACTTGTAATCAAAATCAACTGAGAAAACTTTAACCACGGGTGTGTTCGTGGTGATCCTGCTATTAGCTCGTACTGGGGGGCAAAGAGTTGGTCCACTTCTGCAAATGGTAACAACAGAAAACCAACGGTTTCGACTTCACAGGGTATGATTTCATGATGTCTCATCATTTATACAAAGTGTTCTTAGTAACTCAGTTTCAAATTTTGGAATCTGTGTAAAATAATCGCGAGATCGGATTTCATAATTAGCATTTGAAATCTTCCATTTCCTCTATTTTGTGATGAAAGTAGTTATAGAATCTGGATCAAAGGTTGCATAAACTTACCACATGGGTATTTGTATTTAATGAACATATGATAAGATTCTATTAACTCTAAAAACATACGGGGGGAGGGATGCTGTATATATGAATCTTTCTAAATAAAAGGAGTCCCTACGAAATGCGCTAAAAGTAAATTATAACTATTTCAAGTGCTCCATTGAAAATTGGAGTAGCTCTAAAATATCATAGATTTTTCAAAGCAGAGTCCAATCAAGACTGACACGTAACGGGATCAGGTAACTTGAACCAGAGTTTCGGCCGAGGAATAGAGTTAGTGACGAGGCCGTTGGGACAGCTGCATTCCTCCAAATAATAATATATTGTGAGCATTCGTGGTTGGAATTCTTTTAACTAAATCACGGGTCAGAGTCCTGGTGCCATCAAACAACCATGGTGTAAAGCAAGTGAAAAGCGTCGGGACCTTACGTTGGCGTGGTGTGGAAGTTTGAAGAGTGGGAAGAAACCTTAGGTGTCGTCATCGTGATTTGACCGAGCTTCAGAATGATCAAGTTTATCTCCAATGACACTGGAGTATACCTTTGACATTCTTAAACAGTAAAAAAGGTAATAAAATGCTTACCACTCCAATAAACTTGTGTTGCTTTGTTTATTATAAGTAGTTGGTATTGATGGCCGCTAGATAAAAGTGAGAATACAAAAGCGATGAAGGTTATGTATTGTTTTGTTTCTCGTCAGCAGTTTAATGCACGAGAAAAATAAAACCTTTCGAAATAAATACTTACTCAGTTGGTTCGACGCAAGAAAACGAACATGTGTCAACAGTTTTTTTCTCACGAATGTTCGAATCTAATTTTAAGAAAAGTGAAGGTAAAAGGAATAATTTCTGAAAGCTGTTAATCTAACGCCAGGGACAGATAAAAAAAAAAAGTTCAAGTGCGAAGGATGAATGGAAATCATTTCCGAAAGATCGTGTTCAAAATGGGGTTAAGAGTTCAAGCTGAAAAACGGAGAGGAAAACTTCACAAAGCTCTAAAGTAAATTACTATGTTAGGGGAAAAGCAAAAAGTGTTTAGCGTTCATTGAAGGAATTTTAAAAGTGAAAAAGAATATAAGGAGGATTACGGTTAAAATTCGTCATTCAGATTTAAGCTTCTAGATGAAATGGACAACAAAAAGTGGGTCGTGATTGTTTTAATAACACTAGTAACTGTTGAATTAATCATTATAATATCAAATAATTTTGAAGAGATTGAAAATGAAATTGACATTAGCAATACTACATGTTTCCGTTCAGTACATATAGGGAGAAAAGTGTTTTATCATGAGTGTACAAAACATGGAAAAACTGTGTATGATTTACGCATTTTTTTCACTCTTAATAAAACATATCTTACACCGAGTTTCGTAGGAGTGCAATTGTCCGAGAAGGAATTTCATAACGTTTGCCAACAATGTCAAAACTGAAACATCCTTCATGTTTATTATGCGTGGGGGCAACGCAATCCGGAAAAACGTCTCTAATACGTCAAATGATTGCACAAAAGGCTTATGATTATGAATTCAAAAACATTATATGATGCTATAAAGCATTTCAGGATTGGTTTTTTGAAGAAAAAGGAATTAGTTTTGTTCAGGGGATACCTGAAAACTTCGAAAATGAAAGTTTAGTTATTATTGATGATTGGATGTCTGATCTAAATGGAAAAATTGCTGAATTATTCACTGTTACATCACATCATTCTAGAATCAGCGTGATCCTGATATTGCAAAACTTATTTCCTTCAAATAAGTAATGCGAGACATAAGTCTGAATGCGCAGTACATAATATTGTTTAAAAACAACCGCGATGTAGGACAAATTCAGTGTTTCGCAAGACAATTGTACGGAAATAAAGCATCAGCGTTTATGGATGCTTACAAAAAGAGCACGCAAGGTAATTTTAATTATTTGTTGGTGGACTTGCATCCAGGGACGGACGAAAAATATAGGCTCAGAGAGAGTGTATTCCCTGATAGCAATGGATTCTATTGGATTTATGTCCCAATAAAATGAAGAATATAAAAAAGTATTACCATTTATTGAAAATACTGCTTAGCGCATCTCCAGCACAAAAAAGAGCAATTATACGCACTGCCGACAAAAGCCAGTTACTCTGTTTATGTGAAATATGTTTAAACGTCTTAGGTGGAAATTTAAAAGTGAATGTTAAGAAATTGCGTAAATATAAAAAGGTAATAAGAAAAGTCGCGAGTAGGTAAGAAAAGCCGATTCTGCGGTAAAGGCGCAGGCTAAGGCACAGGCGCAGGCGAAGGCGCAGGCACAGGCGAAGGCACAGGCGCTGGCGAAGGCGCAGGCGCGGTGGAGGCGCAGGCGCAGAGTTGAGTTGTTTTCCTCCTGTGGAGGCACAGGCGCAGGCGCAGGCGCGGAGTTGTTTTCCTCCTGTGGATGCTGCGTGGAGTTGAGTTGTTTCCCTCCTGCTATGGTTTTGGTTTTCGAGTTGATAGGAGGAGTTGAGTTGTTTTCACCTGCTGTTGAGTTGTTTTGTCTCCAAGCTGCTCTAATCCATCAAACTAGACATAAATAGGGGATCAATGCTACCTTGTTACAATACTATGAGAAAATATTGTACTGAATGGTCTCACTTTTATTTGATAATGAATCAAAACTTGAAAATGCAGGATACATTTTCTTTTTGTTATCACGCAAAATAAAATTTATAGAATTAACTGTCTCGTAGTATAAATAGCAGCAGCATTGATAAAAATTATTTAGTTTAATCATGGATTCTCTCAAATTGGTTCATCCATTTACTTTAATCTTGGCTGGACCATCTGGTAGCGGTAAAAGTCAGTTCGTTAAAAAATTAATTGAAAATAAAATGATTAAACCTTTTCCTAAAAAAATAGTTTGGTGTTATGGGGTTTATCAAAAGTTATATGAAGAAATGTCGAATATTTCCTTTCATGAAGGTATTCCATCTAATGTGCACCAGTATTCGGATGCGTTAATTGTTATAGATGATCTTATGGGCGAGTTAGGGAATGATCCCCAATTAACAAAATTATTTGTAAAATATTCACATCACAGAAATTTGAGTATAATTTTTGTGGTACAAAATATTTTTCATAAAGGGAAAGAAATTAGAGAAATTTCCTTAAACGCTCATTATCTTGTATTATTTAAGAATCGAAGAGATCAATCCCAAATTACACATTTAGGACGCCAATTATATCCTCGTAAAGTGAAATTTTTTCAAGAATGTTACACAGATACCACATCAAAGCCGTACGGATACTTACTTATTGATTTAAAACCTGAAACTGATGAATCCTTGCGTGTGCGCACAGGTATGTTTCCTGGAGACGTTTTTTATGTATATCAACATCGATAACCCATGACTTTGAAACAAATAAATAGATTCAAATTGTTAGATGAATATTCATTAGTTCGCAAGATGCCAGTGTGTTCTGAACAAACTTTAGAGCTCTTAAAATTAATTTCTAAAACAAAAAACTCAAAATCTATTTTGAAAAAGTGTTCAAAGAAAGAAATAAAAACTTTGTGTGAGTGCGTGCTGAATGTTTTATGTGGTAACATATCGTTGACTAAAATTTAAAAAAATCGCTTATCTCCCTATAAAGAAAGATTAAGAAAGCTTTCTAACAAAAAAAAACACTTCTTTACGAGAAAAAGAAAATTTTAATTCAAAAAGGAGAAGGATTCCTATCTATTTTATTACCAGCAGCTATTTCCGTTATCAGCTCTTTAATTCAAAATGGAATTTAGCAAAAAATTTGTACTGGTACCCAAAGAAAGAGTTCAAGTAGCGGAACACTTATCGGAACTTGATCAACGTATGAAAAACATTCTCCATAATAAGGATTTAACTGAAGAAGAAAAAGCAATACTCTATCTACAAGTTTTACAAAAATATACACATTTTTCTGTTGAAAATCGAAAAGAGTTCGAATCAATTCCAACTGAAACATCTGTATCGGAAAATCAAGAAATGGAATCATTAAACGAAAATCTAAAAAGTTCAATAGTGAAGACAGAGAAAGGGCAGAATGTGAAGACAGAAAAAGGAGTGTTAGAGGATAAAATTTTTAGAATTGTTCCACCTAGGTATAAAGAAAAAGCAAAAGATATTTTCCAGTTTTTAAAGCTTCAAGAATCTTTCAGTTGGAATTCTGATGGTGAAATTATTTACAAAAATACTGTTATTCCAGGAAGTAATATTGTATTCCTCGTAAGTGATTTTCTACGAAACCGAAAATCGGCACCTGAAGGAAGATATGTATTTTTAAGTGCTTTGAATGATGCAAATTTACCGAAACATTTAGATGTAAATAAAAAATTGTATAAGAATAACAAAATTATCAAAAAACCAAAAATGTATGCTCGCAGAAATGCATGGTTGAAACTTTGAAATAAATGATAATCATTTGATTTAAAAAAAAATGTCTCTTTATGATTTGAACAGTTTTCTTTTGCAGGTGAAAATATACTTATTTAATAAAATTTAAAAGTTTCAAATAGATGATAATTAAATAAAATTATATTAATTTTTTGAAAAAAAGAAATTTATCATAGAAAAAAAAATATTAATTTTTTTAGGGAACAAAAATATGTTATCATAGAAAAAAATATTAATTTTTTGAGGGGAAAATTATTATAAAAATTATATTAATTTTTTTTGAGAAAAAAAAATTTATCGTAGAAAAAAAATATTAATTTTTTTAGGGAAAAATAAAAGAATATAATAGAAAAAAAATAAAAGACACAAATATTTAGTTTCATTCCGTTTTTTTTATTTTTTTATTTTCTAAACACAAATCTTACACCATATCGCTTCTTTACAAATTGATACATAATAAAATCATTTATATACAATTGATTTAAAATATAATGCATAGAATAGCCTTGGCTGCGTTTGAATAAAAAGTAAATACAGTATTGTCCACAAACATTGGATGTTGGTGATTGAAACACTTTGGAATTCCATAATACATCTAAATAGGTAGTAGTACTAATGTTATAGAATGCAGGAGGTTGTCCAAACGAGTCATAAAATTCTAATTCTCTTTTATCATTCACAAATAATGCTAACCAGTGGGTTCCAGGCTGCGATGAGTCGTCAGAATTTACAATAGCACACATGTTTTCTTGCATAGGAGGGATTGTATCTCTAGAATAAACACCTTGGAAATAGGGGGACGTGGCCTTCTCTTGAGATAAGACTGTAAACACAGTTGCATTCCATCCATTCTTTAATTTCCGAAATCATACAAGATATTTCTCGATTTGTTTATTTCGATTAAATTTTCAAACTCGGCGAAAACGATAACACATACGGTTTGTTCTAAAGATTTGCTGAATTTTAGTTCTAATCGCAAATTGCTATGTTTTATCAAACTTAAATGTTTTCCTGAGGAACATAAATCTGGTGAGAGGTTAAATCCAAATAATGTATTTGAATCTTTATATTCTTTTCTAGAAATAAATATACCTCTGTCTTGACCCATTCGATCTGTCCCAACGAATAGAGTTTGATAGGCACGTATGTATTGATCTTTAGAAAAATCGAGTTCTAATGGATTGTGTGGCACCGGTTGTCCATCCACATACACTCCAACAAAATTTAAATTAAAATGTTTAAACTCATAGGGAGATTTTGAAAATGCGCCGTGAAAAGCTTCATTATCAACACATCATACAAAAACTTTTTTCGGCATTTGGCCTGAAAATATGTTATCTTGAATAAAAGACATGCTTCCTTTAGGAATCGAATACACTTTGCACAGAACTCGGTTAATGGAATATTTTGCACTTGTTTTTCCAGCGCTTTCGCATGACCAAGAATAACTCCATTATTCACGCAAACTTTTCGTATGAATAAAGAAACATGATCCAAAACAACTTTAAATCCTACAGATCCTTGCGAACAAAATTCGGGTTTGCTTCGTATTAATTTTATTTTTAAATCCACTAAATTGAGTAAAAGACGATCTTGATGAAATAAATCTGAATGTATGCAACCAATCATGTCTACAGTTGCACTTTCTTTAAAAAATTCAGTTCTTTTCTTGAGACCATCATCAGAATCCTTGTAAAATAGTTCAGCCGTTAATTGGGAAGTTTTGCTGTCGTATCAATGGTTTAAGAGAGTTTCAATATAAGATCGATAGGGATATGTATTACTGGAATTGGAAATCACGCGATCATTTAAGGATACATCTACTTGAGAAAATATTGAATGTAGAAATAAATTCACAGGTCCTATAGTATCATCTTTAGTAATAGGCGTATTGTCCACTTTTACTATTTTCGTTTTTACATATAATTGTGTTTGACTGAGATCTATGTAATCTTTTGCACTTCCAGAAATATGGAATTCTACAGGTGCCTTATCGAAAACTTTAGAAAGAGGGCGAAATTGTTTCCACTGCAAATCTTGAATAACTGTTTGAGTTCCTGGTAAGTATAAAAGTTCCAATTCAGATTTAACACATTCAGGAGAATCTTTAAGAATAAATGCCATTTTTACGAGTCGAAAATGTCACGTACACTCACTTTACGTGCTTTGGATGAAATGATTTTTTTTTCTGTTTTTTACGCTTTCTTTTATAATGTCCTTTCCCTATCATGGACTGAACTCTATCAATAGCTTTCTGAGCTAACTTTTCCCCACTTTCTCTGCTTCTTGTTTTTACAGCTTCTTTAAAATTTTCTCCTGACAATACATCAGAGGCAACACGACTCCCTGTCCTTAATACTTCTTTTCCAATAGTTTTACCTCTTTTTACTAAAAAAGGTAAGGCCGCTCTAAACAATCGGCGAAATATTCCTCCGATTCCATAACCCTTTTGAAAATTAATGCCCTTATAATAAGTCAGACCCGAGCCGATCTGGCCTGCATAGTGGTCTTCAAATCTTTTAGTACAGCAAACGTAAGTACACTCATCTTGCCGCTTTTATCTTCAAATGAGGGTATGAGAAATGCACTTCTTTATTTATAGTACTTGTCTCATGCGAAAATGAAGCACTAAGATCACTTTACCTCTTTCAAAGGGAACAAAATCACCTGAATTGAGTCTCAGTTCAGCTTGAATCGTCTGAAACGAGTGTCTCACTGAAGGTAAGTAATGAGGTCTATCATAATATTGACTAATCGTTTCCCCGTCTTCACCTTTAGTTGGAACGATTCGTAATAAAGGAGCTTGTGTATCTCCCACAATTTGAGGTGAAATTAGATCCGAGTAAACGTAAAAAACCGAAAAATTAGACCATGCATCAGCAACGAATTCGCTTTTCATATTACCCGTTATGATTGCATTGCGTTTGAACCCTAACAATTCTCCTAAGTTCTCTAAATGAAGACTGCTACCTTGAATCGCATTCATTTTCACCCGTTTCGATGCTTTATTGTAAGTTATTGTGAACCGACTAGGATTTTTTGGTAAAGAAAGCTGTATGGCTGATATAATATCAAACATTGTTTCATAACACCCCACATCAATTGTTTGCTTAACGGTTGAAGAGATATTACCGTCACCCACTTTGTATCGAAAATAATTGTTAGTTTCATTTACGTTAAGCCAAGAATGAGGGTGGATGATTTCAGACAATCCCACTTCCCATTCACCATTTAAATAAACGGGGGAGGGTAACTGAGTTTTGAAATGAGATATTTTGTTTTCTGGAAAGAAATGCATAGAGCTATCAGAAGGTAATGTTACGTAGAAAGACATTTTGAAAATGAGTCCGTAAG